>APFE030226658.1:231135-264142 GCA_000404065.3 Pinus taeda | reverse complement strand
TTTTTCACTTTGTAGGAGCTCGATATTGCCTCTGATGTATCTCTGTAATTTCTGATCATCCAGTTCTAAAATTGTGACCTACGATAGCCCTCTGTGTCATCTTTACAATGCCACCAGTCTGACCCCAATTGGATTCTCCAATGAAGAGTTATGCCAAATCTCCCACAGTGACCTGATTATAGACTAATTCAGTAGAGCGAAATTGTACGACGTGCCACTTGTCCCTGTTTTGACCTTTGGCTCTGAAAAATATATACAAGAAACTACAGTCCGTCCTCTTTTTGTATCTTCTTATGAAATTTCAATCTGATGCTTGGAGAGAAAGTTATGACGATTTTCCCCAGGTCACCTGTTTTGAATGTAATTCAGGATTCTGCAAAAGGACCAACTTCCTCAGTTCATATCTCCAAAAATATAGCGCAAAAAGCTCTGAAATTTGGACCTGAGATTCAGTTGGATTTGTTCTCAAATGGGTTTTTTTTTTTCAGCTTCTGAAACGTCACAAAAATATAAAGTTATAGTGAAAATGCCCACGATGACTTGTTTGGAGCAGCGAAACCTAGAATCCAAAGCTCTGAATACCAAATGTTATGAAAACCAGCTCAAGAAAAGATAGAAAAGATAGATCAACACCTTTAGAATTCAGCCTCTTCGAGGGGGCAAACCTCCTTTACATTACATAAAATGAACATTTCTTTCGATGATTCAAATGACAAAACCTCCTTTCTATATATAGGAGTCTAAGGAGTCACAATATAAACCCAGCTGACCTAACAATAATAATATAAAGCCACAAAAATAACAATAGAGGGATTCTATGGGGCACAGTAATAACAATATGGGGACAATAGGGGCACAACAATACTAATAAGGGGTGCAACTACAATAGTAATGGGGTAATCACTAGTATTATAGGGACCCAACAAATTCCCTTGAACATAAGAATGACACACTTTATGACTTGACAACAATGACTCATGAAGTATAATTTTGTGACATAAGAGGTATCAACAAACTATCCATGGGACTGCAAAACTAATCAATTGGAGGAGTAAAAAAAACTCAAAAAAAGGTTCAACTTCATATAGGTCATTTTAGCCAACGAATGATGAGGACCATACTCATTTTGTAGTTTTTTCAAGGCTGAGACAATTGACTCTACTACCAAACATATGTGGAAAAAGCTATTTTCCCATCCCCACTTTTTGGAATACCCAATTTTTTTTTTTCATATTAGAAGCCTAAAAAATAATAAAAGAGTATTATAACATAAGGGAGGGAATGAGTTTCACATGCAAGAAAACCAATTCCAACACTTGGAACTTTCCTATGCTCAATGCATGGGAAAGCGTGCAAGATAAGGACAATCAGAGGATGTTTCCTCCATGGATAAAGAAGTCAAGTTGCAAAGGAAAAATAATGCAAGTATTGTACTTTGAAATAATGGGGAAGCAATTATCTTATGAGAGGCAAGCTAGAGTTCGTACTAAGCCCAAAAGTGCAAATGATCAATATGCAATGTAGTAGTACAACTCAACACATGGGAGCCTCCAAGGTATATGTCAAAATAATGGTGGATAATAAGTATGGAACTTCAATGCAAAGTCATGACAGGACTACAGAGACTCCCGAGCCTAATTAAAAATAGCATGGGCATCAAATGACTAGTGAGGAGCTAACTAGGATACCCATGTTAAGGGTAGGCTCTACTATTGAAGTGTGACATAAAAGTGGTGAGTAAAGAGGTTTTCGACACAAATCAATAGGTTCAATCCTATGGCTAGGGACATATCAAAATGTAAAAATGCAATGTTTATTGCATATATTCTAACATATATGCCAGTATATGGAAAACATACATGCCACGATGTTTCACATTGTGGTCGAAAATATCTGGTAGAATGTGATGAAATGACTAAGTCTCTCGAATGTACATAGAAATTTGGATGAAAAAACACTTGAAATTAGGTTTAGTATTGTTTAAATGATAAAGAATTATAAATATAAACACTAAATTATAGGTTAAGTGGGTAAACAAATTGATAAATAGTGAAAAAATGACTTTTTACCCCTCATTTGTGCATTTTACCCTTTTTAGTGCAATTTGGTGAAAAAATTCCTTGAACTTTGCTTGTGGAATTTAGGAATTATAGTAGAACAATCATTATTTCATACGGTACAAAGAGTTCCTCTTACTCTTATTTTCAATTTCAACTCTTTCATTTTAGGTTTTGATCAAGTTTCAATTCAACATTTTAAATTTTAATTTGAAAATTGGGCATACATTTGTCTCGTAAAATCAAACAGTGTATGGCCATCCCTATACATCAAATATATTCAAGGAGATCACGTACATTGTGAGTGTTAGAATCAACAATTAGCATATGCCCTTGTTTTTTGATAAAAATAATGAATTGACAAGTCAAATGTTTTTTATTGCAGGATGAGTATTGTTTGGAGAGAAAGGGAACATGAGGAGGTTGACAATTTATTCCTTGAGAGAAAAGAATCACTTAATGCATTAAGAAACGATATAGCGCTAAATTCATTCTATATGCCAAACATGAGGACACATAGGCACCTTTTGCAGATGCTCAATGACTACTGGTATCTTGATCATGGATGCTTTATTTTGGATGGGATGCCTCTTCATATAGAGTTTGAAGATATATATTTTATCATTAGCCTCTCAAGAAGAGGGGAGGTGGTCAACCTAAAGAGAAAAACATGTGTTGATGTTACTATAGAAGAATATATCAACATAAATTGTCCAACAAGAATTTAGAAAGTGGGGACCCAAATTCCAATCAGGAGCATAGAGTATAACTCTCAATATTTTATTGTTCATGATTGGCTATATTTTGTTATAATCTTCACTTCTCGAGGCCTCAAGACCAAAAATATTTTTGGTGGTGGAGTGTTTTACACCCACTTTATATGATTAGAGTACTACATTTATGACTAATATGAAAATTCAACTAACTTCATGAAGACAGGGAGGACCAAAATTTTTGGATATTGCAACATCTTATGTACTTTCTTCGAGAGAGAACACGAAATTTTTGATTGATAGTAGATACCTAGATCATTCACCCAAGATAGCCTTAGATGGTGAGATGTGCTTACCTTATGGCCAAAATTAAGGGAGACCAAGTTAAACTAGCAGCCTTTGATGATGATTTTTTCGCTTATGGGAGTAGCAGCTTATAGGCATTGATGACTATCCATGTTTGGGTCACGACTTTAGAGGAGACCCTAATCTAACACTTCCCCATGATGTTGCATGGGGAAACATCAGTAAGAATTTTTAAGTTTATTTTATTTTTATGATTTTTAGATATGATGAACACAAGAAGTAAATTATCTTTTTGGGTGAACATAAGTACTAAAAAATTAGTGCACGATTCTTCAAATTTTGGGCCAGTGAAACCAGAAGGATTCCCTCAACATAGACATCAGATGAGAGGCAAGGAACACATTATAGTAGACTCTAAAATGGCTCCTTGCTTAGTACAAAAAACTTGGAGGGTTTGACCTACCAGGTTTCGATGGCACAAGTGGAGGACCTCCCCAAGGCATTTTAAAGGTTCCTAGTTGGAGTACCACATGCTTGAGTTAGACTATTTCAATGAGTGGACAATGTCATTGTCTTTTATGCAGAGGCACATCATGTCTAGGAACTGCCACAGTAGACAAATATTTTTTTATGATGTACTAATCAGACATATATAGATAGATCATTGATCTAGGAGTCCTAATCCAACTCAAATATGATTAATATGATTGATGTGATTATTTGTTTTATAAATGTGTTTAATTGGAAGTATGATGAATGTATTAGTCTAGAGAATAGTTAGCAATAAAATCTTCCCTTTGATTTTGTGATCATGGAATGTGAACATAAGCGATATAATTAAATGATTGTTCTAACAATATCACCCTCGAAATCCTCCAGAGTAATGAAGGATCACACACTCTATAAATATTATCAAGTTGAGACACCACCAATTGAGAGTCTAGATGAACCATTAATGATTAAATACCATGTGGAATGGCTTCGTTAAGAAATTCAATAACCACACAATACTCTAGAATATTATTTGTTTCATTTCCTATATATGTGTCATCGGACATGACAAGCTGGCCATATTGAGGATAAATTACTGAAGTTGTGGAAGCTAAGTTCCAGGTGTGATGACTAGCTCCATCTACATATCCTAAGAACACAAGATCATACATTGACATATGCCAAAGCAAGTAGAAAACATGATTAGATGACTTGACAAAAATATCATAACCCTAAAGTACATTATATATAGTAATTACAAAATGAAGTAAATGCTTGCTGGTACTTCTTGAGAAATTATTTAAGAAGATCGGCGTAGGTTGTGATCTTCTTAAGGTAACAATTTGCACCAATGTAGATATTTTTGACAACGTCAAGGTTTTTTGGAATGTTAATTGATATAGTATTTGAAATGTTATCCATATTCCTTTTGCATGCACAAAAGATGTTACAAAACGTTTTATGGGCATGTTTTCACCTACTATTACAATAGATTTGAGTTGGCCGAACACAACCCTTTCTAAGGACATTTAATTACCCGTCATGGATTCCAAGATTGTTTTGTAAGATCGTAAAACAATGTTCAAGAAATCTATTGAAAGGGTAGAGTTAGCCACCCAAATGGGCGTAGTGTCAAGATCTAAATCCTCCTAAGGATAAGGATTTGGATTATAATCTTAAGCTTTGTTAACAATAACTTGAAATGCTAACTCAACAGGAGACAGAGGAACACGATTCTGGGATGTTGACCTTTTTTAATCGTGGTAGTAGGAGAAGGAAGCATCCAAGTATCTCTAAAATATGATGTGTGAAAATGATAAATTTGAGAGACTGGTATTGTAGAAGTGGAAATCGTGTTCACATGAGATATCAAAGATGTGAAGTTAAAAATAACCATAAGTGATGGATACATAACCACCCTGAAATTATCTGCAGACCTATGGGATTTATCAACTTTCGAGATGACCAAATCCATGGAAGCATTTGGATCTAGCTGGAAAAATGCCAATTGATATATGGTTTTAGTTTTTCCTTCATGAGGAAACCACAATACATGAAACAATGTAGAAACAGTTGCTTGCATGGTATAGACGTAATTTCATCCTAAGAGTAGATTGTACTTTAGATTGGCATCTGCTACCTTCACTTCCACAAAAGCAGTCCTCCTATTACACAACATTTTGTCACTATCCCTGTACTCCCCGTTCCTTGATACTGGAGGACCTCTACAGTGAACCTTACATGTTTTCCCTTCATGAAGAAACTCCCATTGTGCCCCTCTTCATGAGCAGAACAATTCCCATTTCCACCATTTCCCCAAAATCTTTTGTTTTTGCAAGTTTACAAGACCGGCGCTAATGACCCTTGTCCTCCTCGTGCCGATATGCAAGGATTAACACTATCCCTAGCGCCAACCAGAGCGACTGAGCTTTGTTTCAGTCACGCTGATCCTCTTTTGGAAAATTTTTTAAATAAGGAGCCGAAGCTTCTAGCTCTAGAAGCTTCGTAACAGAAGTCTGGTAAATGGTTGAGTCAGATGGAGTCGAGGATGTCATTTTGGGCTCCTTTCCCCTATAAGGATGGAACTACCTCAAGAGATAATACCTTCTCCCATGAGAAGAGGAACCATCTCCCATCCATTCATGCTATATAAACCTTCATTTTTCCCAAGCACAAGATAGTGTTAATGTTGGTGTGCTAGTGCTAATTAAGCTTGGAGTGAACAACAAGCTATCCATAGTTGTAGCTCTCTAGTTGTGTGTGAGGGAGAAGTGTGAATTTGTTTTAGTGTGAAGCCTAAAGGGAAGAGCCTTAAAACGACCATTGTTGAGGCCACTATGGAATGCTAATGGAAGTGTGTGGGAACTTGGTTTTGTCAAAGGAGAACAACAACGTCAAGACAATGGTTGTAACCTCTTCTTGATTCAATATATATGCAACTATCGATTGATTTCCTACATATTGTGTCATCTCACATGTTTATGGCTTAATTTTTCTTGACTTTTTAAGTAGGTTGAATTAAAATTTGTCTATTATTACGGTTGTTGTTTTTTGTTGTTTACTTGTTGCAGGTGTTTGAAGAAGGAAACGGGAAATAGTTGGAGGGAGCAAGCAAGGTCATCACCAAATGGGATAAGCGTACTAAGAAGTAGGCCCTCTTAATTGGTTCTAACCTAAGGAAATTTTCCATAGAATGTATCGGTTCTGGATAGACCCATTATTAGGCTAGAGGAATTGTTTGTATCCACACTCATAATTTTACTTCACCACACCCCCCTCCCAACCCTTAATTTAACAGGAAAAGTATGGACAGTCCCATGAACACAATGAAAATGACCATCAAATGTGGTAATAAGAGTTGGTGTTGGAACCAACTTAGGGGACCCAATCGCCTTCCAACATCACATAGACATTATGCATGTGGAAGCACCTTCATCTACTACAATCCTAAATACCATCTTAGAGTTGTATGAAATTTGTATCTAGAAGGATACATGATGATATAAACTTGCTTTGATATTTTTGGTATCAAATATAATTGTATGAAAACTATTTGGGTCAACATTTCCTATAAATTCCAACAATATATTCCCTTATGTAGGGCATGTTTGCAATACCTCTAAGGTATACATAGCATGAGGGACTTGGGAAATATCTTACAAAATGGAGTAGCTGTAAGAAAATTGGGCATTAATATTGGTAATCAACCTTTTCAGAGTGTCATTCAACATTTTGGGTATATTATCAACCATAGGTTTATTGATGCGTGGAGGGTTTTGTAGTTCAGAAGGTTGTTTCCCTCCCAAGAATCAGGAGTCCCTTAATCATGAGCTCTAGACAAATCCATACAAGTACTCATCATATAAACATTCAATTAAATGTTTGGTAATGCATATGAAGCCTAGGTTTCCCCTTGTTGGTTACCAACATTATAAGAAGAGTTGGCAACAAGTTGTTGACCCTAAGGAAAACTATTGTTAAGCACATCTTGTTGATTAGGAGAGGCATGTTATGCCAACAAGTGTTGCACGCTTTGCATTTTGGGGAAAATATGAGTTAAATGATCTCCTTTACACAATTTTCAAGGGAATTTAACTTTTTTTATTTTCCTCTTGCTTTCTCCCTACCAATACCATTATTGGTCTTAGTAGCACCCTGCTTATTCTCAGCATTCTTTTTATTACCTCTATTTTTCTTCTTCTTCCCTCTGGAATGTTGGTTTCCCTTAGCATTGTAATATTGTATCATGTTAACTACAAAATTTTGTGAAGGAGGGGAAACAATTGATAGAGTTTTCCCAGTAGATGGTGGATGTAAATACATTTGTTGTAGTTGGTTTACAAGCAAACTCGTAGTGTTATAATTAATGGAGCCAACCACACCATCAGCATGGGGTCTTGTCTTAAGCTTAACTTAATCAATTTTGGGTCTTGATGCATCAAGAAAGATACCATAGAGGACCACATTCTAAGCATGTATTAAATCAAGTTGTTTGGCTCTAAAAAATTGTTTCTCTATGGTGTACACTCCAGAAAGAGAGACATCCTTCGAACTTGGAGGCTTTCACGACTTAAGAAACAAATCCAAGAGAAATTTTTCAAGGATATTGACTTTAATCATATGCTTTCTTCTCTTCCACTCTTAGATGTGATCAAAGATGTGGGTGGCCTTATTGTGTTTGAAATTAGACAACAGTTTAGTTCTGACATCATAATTTACATGCGATTGGAAGTGGTTTAGAAAGACAGTGGCCAAATCTTTGAAAGTAGAAAATGATCCCATTTTAATTCTATATATCATTTCATCACATTTCTAGTAAGGGTGCACTGAAAAAATCTAATACTAATTGAATCATCAATCAAGGAATTTGAAGAGCACCATAGATGGAAAGTGGGGATATGGTAAATTGAGCCTTTAATAGACTTTCCTTCAAATTTAGGGATATCTAAAGGAAGTTTGGTTGGTGTTGGGGGCTAATTTCTATCATACTACACTATATCATTAGTCAATTTCAAGACGTATGGAAATTTCAGTGCTGCTAGAAAAGGTTTAATGTGGGTAAGTGTAATAGCCCTTTTGTCACCCCTCATGTAAATATTAGTGTATAAATTGTCTATGTAAATTGTTGTACATTATAAATGATGATTGGACCAAGAGGAAGACCTGGATTCAGAGCTTGAGAGGATAAGTAGATTGGGAAAAATCCTAACTTTGAATTCAACATTTAAGTTCCACCCATATCCCTATTGAAATTAAAGGAAAGCTAGTATAAACATTAAAAAATGTGTATTACAGGAGGATGACTAGTCTTCCCTTTCATTAGGTGTGTTGTCTTCGGTCAACACACAATAGAATATGGTAAAAGGAAAAGGGAATGATGGAAGGGGGGGAATAGATATGCAGAAGAGAGGTTATGTGATGTATTGGAGAGGAATGTGTAGACAGAAAATGAAGAAAAGTGCAGGCAGTGAGGAGAAAGCTCATGAGTGAAGGAAAAAGGAATAACATATGGAGCAAGGGATAGTGATATGTATTTCCATGTGGTTTAGTAGGTGGAGCATGGGATAATACTTTGTATTCCTATGTTATTTTTAAAAGGTGGAGACCATGTTCTCTGGGTTCTTGTGGTGTTATCGGGTGGGGACAATGTATGTTCTGGATTCCTATGGTTTTAATAAGTGGAGGCACCATGGGCCCTGGATCCCTAAAATGTTAAACTGGGTGGAGATATTCTAGTCTTTGGACTCCTAGTTTTGTGTGGGTGGAGACATTGTGTTCTATGGAATATTGGGTGTCAGGTGGAGGCATTGTGTACTTTGGATTCCCATGTGAATGTTAATTATGCTTGTGTGAATTTCCCTTAATCACTTCATTCCTCATGTTATGAATCTAGCTCAGGGATAGTTACCTGCAAGAAACAAAGACAGTGTAGTTGGCCTATAGTTGGGAGGAGAGTTGCAGTCCCTCTTTTAGTTTCTAGTCATCCAACCAATAAGACAAGTTGCTTACTTGTATCTCTATGTATACATGTTACACTCAAATGATAATTATTTTTTTATATGACAATGAGTGTATCATCATTGTTCATGAAGCAATATGTATTTCATATGTATTTGTAATGAGATGTTTGTATGGTCATTCTCATTAAGTGAGGGTCTTGTAAATCCCTATAGTTGTTCATATATTTTGTCAATTGCAGAGTTATTTGCATGATTTTGTATGATTGTGTAATGGACCTAGTTAAACTGTTATGATTTGTGAAATTCCATGGTTTGGGCGTGTTGATGGGCTCAAATGTTATGCCAACAATTAAGGGATCTCCCCCGTCTAAAGTCCCAACTAGACCCTAAACTGTTTGGAATAGGAGTCCCATTTAGTATATTGGCCTAGATGCCATATTGTTTGATTTATGATATGATTTGGTTGAAATTCAATGACACTTAAGAAAACCAATATAACTTTTGATGAACACAAGTAAAAACAACTCTGTAAATACTTATAAATAATGTGCACCAAACACTGCCATAAAAAAGGCAAATGATGTGAACCTTTAAAAGGAGAATGCTAGCATACTCTAATAAAGATATATGTGAAAGTAAGATTTGTTTATGGATTGGAAAGTAGTTCACAACCAATAACGACTATTAAAGCATAAATGGAATACAATCTCAAATAAGATGTGTATTAGAGACAACGAATTAGTTCATTTTCCTCAACACAAATGTAAGTAAACACATACGATCAACCATTAAGAGAAAAGTCTCACAACGCTTAATGATACATGCACGAACTTGCCATCAGTCTCAAAGAGCTTCTTAATATTAAGTAGAAGTATTGAACTACATGATTAAAATGAGTATTCACTAGATCCAATAGTGGAGCATTTAAGCTATTACCTGCTTTCACAAAAATAATAACAAGCTCTCTAACAATATGCTTACAATGGAAACCCAAAGCTAAAAGCCCCTTTACTCTAGCTACGAGGGCGAGGAGAGGTGAGGTGACCTATCACCTCCCACTATGAAACTTGGACTACCCTCATTACCTTTGGACTTCTATGTGAATTTTCATTTTATTTCACAATTCTAATTATAAAAATATGTTATTTACAACATTACAATCAAAATTGAGAAAACAAGATGTATTCATGTGAGAATTCGTGTAATGGGAATTTCTATCACTTCAATATGAAGTTATTTGGTCACATACTCATGCCATGATTTATAATCAATAGTTACGCCCTTCACCTTTTGAGATAATTCTTGATCATTTCAAACCTTGCATTCTAACACATCTGGTAGCAATGTATTTGATTTTTCTTGAAACTTGTTCCAAAGCATTGTTAATTTGGTGCATAATCTGGTAGGCTTCATAACATAGTGAATAATGGCCTCCTTTGCCACCTCTAACTCCTTTTGTATAGTAACATGCCTTATGTGGTCTAAGGCTTCTTGCATTTCATGTTTGACTTCTTCTCCCAATTTTACTTCTCCCATAATACCTATTGAAGGTATCTTGTGCACTCTAACCAAGGCCTCTAATCCATTTTGCAACTTAAAATAACCTGCTATGGTAATAACCATGCTTTTGCTTAATTTTTCATGAGATTGCATAAACATCCTCACTTCCACCCTATCAAGCATAGCCTCCAATTTGGTCTTCTTAGGTAATTATGTGGGGCGTTGGGGTACTTCGTGCTCCATTCTTCAACAAAATCCACCATTGAGAGAGTGTGCCTTATTAATGTTCCTCTCTCTTGCAACTCCTTTTGCATATCAATTAGAAGAGCTACTACCTTAGGCAAAATTATCCTCTCATGATACACATGTTTAATAATTTCCATTAACTCTTCTAGCTCTTTAAGTATTGCTAATTGCAAACTTTCCCTATTGGAACTTGTAGTGGACAAACTTTGATTCTCTACGAGGAGTTTTTGTGCATTGTATAACTCTCTCTCCAACCTTTCAACCTCTTTAGATAGATAATCAATGTTCTTCTTGGTTTCTATTGCAAATTTCATGCCTACAGAAATTATTGCCTTGGGATTGATCCTTATATCTATTAAAATCTCCCTTTCTAGATTGATCTAGTAGGCCTATCCAGCCCATTAGGATAACACTTTATTCTCTCTTGGTTGATATTAAACATGAATTGGTCAAAAGTAAATTTTGAGATGTCTAATATTCTTTCTTCCCCTTGGAATATGATGTCCATCTCATTGAGTGGGAGATGTCCTCCTGTAATGGGTGTTGGAGGTTGAATGTTTAAGGTAGCCACAATGGGTTGAGCTTCCAAATCATTCAATATAATTTCCTCTATCTACTTATTAGCTAATTATTTGGCAATTAAATGTTCTTCTAATTGTTTTACCATTATTTCTTTCTCTTTCCTTTTTTTCTCCTTTCCTTCAAATTATTTTCTTTTCAACTCTTCTTCTTGTTACAGATCCATTTGGGCACATCACTCCCATCATTCATATCAGTATCATTAGGGCTCATCAACCCCTAATTCAGTTGCTACAGGCCCTAGACAAGTCACCATTTTGAATGCCTCCTTCCTTGAGATTTTTTTGGCCTAAATCCCTCCAGAATAGCCTCCTTGAGGGACCAACGCAGCCTTGGACAGGGGTAAGTGCACTTCAGTGCATGTCGGCGAATGTTGGGGTGCTCTATATAGCACCCAAACCCACTTTGACCTATGCTGGGCGAGATTGAGCGAAATTCACATAGGGTTTTGGGAATATTCTTATCTTCTGGCGCCATCTAGAAGATTCCCATGCTTATCATCTCCTATGAGCTCGAAATTGAATAGGGAATGAGTTAAGTAACCTCCTATCCTCTCATCCCTTCCTCCATGGAAACTAACTCTAAGTTTGGAAGGCCATTCAATACCCTCATTTATGACCAAACCTCCTCCATTTGCCTATAAATTAAGCATTCATCTAAGTGATCAGGGGCTAGACTTTGAGAATTTTTAAGGAGATATTGTTCGTGTAAAGATTGAGAGTATAAGCAAGTGTCGGAGTGATGTGCTATTGATGTGATGTTGGTTGGAACCCAAGCTGGAAGAGTGACAATGGATCAGACTTCATGGTTGTAATTATTCCTTCTACTTAATTAAGTTGTTTACACCCTTTTCCATATGCTTATCTTGATATATGATGTTTATATGTGTGAATGTATCTGATTCCATTTACTTATAGTCAATATATCTCTTGCTTTGATTGGTTCTCTGTCTTCCATTTATGCTTGCAGGTACTTTTTGAGTGAGTTAAGTTCAAGAAGGAGTGATGGGAGTCATACAAAGGAGAAAAAAAGGAAAGTGAAAGAACAAGTAGGTCCTTTGATTCCCTTTGTCTTATTTATCATCTATACAGAAGGATAAGCACTTTAAATCTGTTGTTCTAGGTATAGCTACCTACCTAGGGAATTAGTACTTATCCATAGATGCACAATTCCTCATACAAATTGGCGACTCCGCTGGGGAATGATCATCATTTCGATTAGTTTATCTTCATCCTAGTACACTCTAGTAGACCTTACTTGCTTCCATTGACCTTTTTTCAACCTTTTGAAGTGTTTTTTTTTGGGTGAAAATTGTGCTTGTAAGCCTTGGATGGCCTCTATAGCACCAGTGCAGGCTTGGTATAGAGACAAAGCATTGCAGATAACCCTTGGCTTGAGGACAGTGCTCTAAAGTGCACTATCTCCCATTCAAGGCTGCGTTGATCCTCCTTAGGACAAAAGTCCCTCCTTTGAGTTGATTTTTTGCCAAATTTCCTTTTGTTTCTGCTTGCTGAAAGGTCAATGATGCTTGTGTCTCTAAAATCAATATGTGTCTACTTTTCTAGCCCTACTTTGTCTTTGATTGTTTAGTGTTTCTTAAATTATTTATTTATCGCTATCAATTCATTGTCAAAGTTAGTTTATAGTCAATTAATCTTTGTTCAAAAGAAAGTGTCGTAAAAGTTTTCATTTCTTTTGAAACAGAACTGTCGTAAAGCCTTCATTCTTGCAAAAAGATTGATTGATTGTATGTGCATTAGTTTCCCTTTGTTCATCACAACATTAAGGGAATTGAAAAGAAAAATGTGCATCGTGCATTAAAAGAGTTTGTGTGTGCTCATAGGAATAGTTTAAGGAAATTGCATTAGAGGTGTTCTTTGTTCTTTGATTACAAGAATCTGATTGCTCTATCCCTACTAGCTAAGGTTTTCATGTGAAAATTGAATGAAAAGGTTGCTTATCATATTAGTTGCATTCTAGGAATTGAAAATGCATCACGTGGTGAACCTTGAAAGGCAAATTCTTAATCAATATCAACTTAAAATTAACATCAATTAACATAATGGAGCATTGTCACCTAATGCAAAACAATTAGAGGTTCTAGGCTAGAGACGTGTTCTGACGTCGTAAAACATAGCAGCTGTCACTAACTTGTTTGTGATACATTCCAAGTGTGATACCTCATTCCAAGTACGTGAGTATATCGTAGCTCGTCCACGTACCTTCGGGTATATAATGCGGTGTTACAGTACGTAAAGTATATGGGAATTCTCTCACTATGCGGTTTTGCATTAGACAGCGCTAATATGGATTAGGCCTCCATGTACTTTCGAGTATATATGGGAGGACAACACTAGGTTGCTATCCATCCTTAGGTAACCGAGTCGTCCGCCTTGTACATTGTGATACACTGAACACAGCATTCGGGGAGATTGCCTGCCTATACTTCTTGGTTCGCCAGGAGGTATTATGCAGTTCACAATTGCTTGGTAAACCTTTTTTCCTAACTTACCCCTTTTGTTTCTTTCTTTTTTGTAATAAAATCAATCAACAATCGTGGAGGAAAATCAACCCTTACCCCGTTGTTCGTGGAGAGCAGCGAGTAAACTACCTTTACCGCCCGAAGCTACACCTATACGGTCGAAGTGGTCTCGTTTGACTAGATCCATTACTTCACAAGCCTATGGTTCTTCATCTAAATTACCAAAAACACCTATATCGATAAGTACTGTGACCCTAGTTACTCCTACAGTTACCGGTACATTTGTTACTGAAGTGGAATCTCCACAATTACTTGAGGAAACTAGAACTGAATCTAGTGAAATGGTAACCCAAGTTGTTCAACAACAAGTTGATTCTCAATCTGAAGTTGTTCAACAAGAAATTACTTCTGAACCTGAATTTGTTCAATAAGAAGTGGATCCTAAACCCATCACTGTTCAATCAGAAGTTACTTCTGAACCAGAAGTTGTTCATGAAGCCCAACCTGAACTTGTTCTTTTACCAGAACATTTGGATTTTGAGTTTGAAAAATCAAAAGTTGTTATCTTACTGGAAGAATATCGACTGGTACATCCTCAGACATCCATAACTGTTGAGACTTCCTCTTTACCTCAGCAAAAAATACCAAAAATCTATTATGGACCAAACGGTGAAATTCTTCCACTTGGTTTGATTTTGATAGACGAGGAACCTGAGGTAGAATCACCCAAAACTCCATTCCATTTTGGAACTGGACTTTACCTGTATCCTCATACTCCTCATTTCACTACTCCTTTTGATCCTAATTACTTTCAGATACCATTTGATTCGTTAGGAAACTTATTTGGACATTTGACTATGGCAGAGTCAACATCCTAGACCGTACCATCTGTTACAGCTACGGCAGAATCTTATGTCGCAACCTCTTCGATGTTTACTACGACACCTAAGTCACACTTGTATGGTGTGCTGTCCATCCCATCAGGTTACCAATCTTTATTGGGAACCCACTCAGGTGCCACTTCTAGCCCTTGGTTTTCACCAATGTCCTCTACTGGAATTTTATTTGGTTCTTCATTAACAGATACCGAACAGCTGGACCCATCAAGTTCATATCAAGCTGGTTCATCTGGTTACCATCCTATGTATCTGCTTTACACTAGACTACCCCCATACGGAGAAAAATATGCACATTCTCCTTATCCTCCATTTTATGGGGGCAACCATATGTCAGTATGTCATCATCTTTAGGTTAGCTTGGAATGACTATTTGTCAGTGGCAGCCAACCATGCCCGTTCAACCTAGGGTTGTGTATCCATCACAACCTATGAAATCTGTCTCATCCATACCTACAACACCTATTGTTACAGTTGTACCACAATCACAAGCTTAGATTGTTGAATCTCAACTTGTGCAAGCTGGCCCTTCAACCTCAGACCCCCAAGTTTTAGGTATACAGTTCCAGCGTTCTCAGGCATTTGTACAACAACCACTTGTGTCTGGAGTCCAACAATTTCAAGCTAGTTTACCTTTTACTGGAATGACTTAGATTTACATTGTTTTAGTGTATTCACAACCTGGTCAACCTTACACTGGTGGGCAACAACAACCATTAAATAAACATCCGTTGTACCAACAACAACAACAGTTGATTCAACAGCCTTGGCAACGCCAATGTCAACAGCAAAAATTCTAGCAATACCAACCTCAACATGGTCTTGGTCAACAAGCTTATGCTGGGCTTGGTCAGCAACAAGTTTATCTAGGTCCTAGTCAGCAAGCCTATGTTGGGTTTGGACAACAACAAATGTATCCCAGTGCTCAACAACAACCTTATGCTGGATTTTCTCAACAAACTTACCCTTATCAAGATTATCAGCAGTAGATGCCTTATGCTAGTATGCAAAGGCCTATTGCCCAGGCAATTCCATATTACCCTAGATATGCTCAACCTGACCTCAATAGATAGTTGCCTTTCATTGTGACACTTGAATTACCAGATCTAAATTGGCTCAACAATGACCCAATTCATTATGCACCTTGGTGGTCGATGATTCCCCATAGGTTACCTTCCGATATTCTGAAATTCAATGAAAACCCTAGAGAATACCTGTCCACCCATGTCATGACTTTTCATTTATGGTGTTCATCAAACTCCTTGAATGACGATTCTTTTAGACTACATCTTTTCTAGAGAACGCTTACTGGTCCAGCTGCGAAGTGGTACATTGAGTTGCCACGAGCTTCTTTTGATAACTTCACTGCCTTAGCTACCATTTTTCTAACCCACTTCCAGCTACCCATACGATATGAGACTAGAACGGAACTATTAACCAACTTTAAACAGACTATTGCTACTCATATCTCTGATCATGTTCATGGGTGGTGTCGTCGTCGTCGAATGGTTAAAATTTATGTTCTTGATCATCTTCTGGCTGAGTGGTTTATAAAATCCTTGCTGCTATCTATCACTGAGGATGTGGCAAAAGGTGGAGTTGTCACTGAAGAGAAAGTAATTACTCGTGCCCAATATTTGGACTTGATTTATACATAGTTTGGCACGCTCTATGACAAGATCCCAAATGCACCTCGACCAACTTTCGCTATTCCTCCTCCACCATCGAGTAAGGACTCTCATGTTGGTGACGGTGTGATTGGTTCTTCGAGCACACAAATGGCAGGTAGACCATCTGGTCAAACACTTGCCATTTCCAATCAAACTACAAATGCACCTAATAACACTCTTACTTCTAAAATCAATGACGTGTCATCTGATAAGGAAAAGAATGAAATGCAACCAGGAAGTAAGAAGAAGGGGAAAAACAAGAAGAAACAAAATAACTCCCCTAAAGAGAAATCATCTGATTCCTCTTCTTCGGCTAGGAAACCTTGTTACCTGTGTTTGATCTGTAACGATGAGAATTTTACACGAAATTGTCCTCACCACTCCAAAGTCTCAAAGCTTCTGAAGACTTCTAATACATCTGCGGTATTGACTAATCCTTTTCCAAAACTAAAGACAAATGGTTGCTACAGACCATGCTTCCACTTCCCAAGTGCTTATGCTATCTGTCTCTAAGCCTAAAATTGAAGTTTTTGCGTCAACACGAAGTAAAGATTATGGAAATCAATCGTCATTGTCGAATAACCAGGTTGATCAACCTAACTCTTCGACTTCGACTTCGACTGATCTTATTCCACCATCTATTGCACCAGAGTTAACAATAAAACCACCCAAAGGGAGTTGTACATCAATCGACATTTAATCCTCAAGCTCGAGCTGCATAGAACTATAATATAGTAGAAGATTTGGCTCAGTCACCTTCTGCTATGTCAACGCTCGAGGTGCTTCAAAACTGTCCCTCCCAAAATCATGCTTTGTTGTCAGCAATTGGTGGAATCGATCCAACTAATTCCAATCTTATGGTTTTCAACCATGTGGGTTATACACCACAGTTACCAACGTAATTAGCATTCCTAAATTGAATAAACTTATTCATCGAACCATTATTGATGGGGGGCATCTACTTGTATTATGTCTATGAATTGCTGGAAAACACTTGGCTCACCGCCTTTCTCACGTTCACCAACAACGTTAAAAGCTTTTGACGGATGCACATATACGCCTTGTGGAATACTGACTAATCTGCAAATCGAACTAGGAGGCAAAATAGTAACTATTGAAGTTGAGGTTTTTGACGGACCCCTTGACTACAACATTTTTCTAGGAAGACCGTGGGTTTATGCTTTGGCTGATGTGGTTTCAACATACTTTCGTATGATTGCATTTCCTCATAAAGGTGGAATCATAGTTATCGACCAACTCACCTTCTTCGCCTCTAGTTCACAGGCTACTAAAAGCATTCCATTGGTACACGAATGTCCGCTATCTCTTCAAAACATTGGTGTAGGTATCTTTAAAGATCCTTCCCTAATGGGTACTTTTTCACTACCATCACCATCAAATTTGGCAAAAGTGGCAAAAGTTGAGACTTGCAACATGATATCTTCCACTTCATCTGACTTAAGGAAGATTACCAATAGTTTTGAAGTTGATATTAGTAATGAAATCATGTCGCTAAGCCCTATTGAGCTAGCATAGCAATCAATATTTTTGGCTTGTGCAGTGAATCCAAATCCATTTTCAATTGTATGGGTAGATCATTCATTAGAATATGGTACTTCCTCCGATCCTTTTTCACATATATTTTCTATTGATTAAGGAATCATCCAATCAATGATGATGGAGGGAGAACCATGGGAAGATTATCATCATCATTCACATCTTCCAAATCACATAGAAGACTATTCAAATGAACTTCATCACCCTTTATTTGTCGATTTTCTTTCGAATTATGTTCTCATAGATACAGTAGATTCCAAGCGAAACTTATCAAATATCGAAGAAACAATTTCTATCAATATTTTGACCAAACCTAACATTGTAGAAAACTTTCATGTTGGAAAATCTTGTTCTCCATTAGAACTTGATATTTATCGTGCTCTCTTTCGTGAATTTCGAGATATATTTGCATGGTCATACGAGGAGATGCCAGGAATTGACTCTAGTATAGTTGAACATGAAATCAAAATGTATCCTGATGTCAAACCAATGCGACAGCGCCTCCATCCTCTTCATCCAAAGAAGGTTGTTGCTATTAAAATAGAAGTTGAAAAACTTTTGCATGCTGGGTTCATTTACCCTATTCCTCTTACGAATTGGATTTCCAATATTATTCCTGTCATGAAGAAACAAGGGACAATATGAGTGTGCGTCGATTATAGGGATGTTAATCAAGCTTGTCCAAAAGACAATTATCCTACTCCCTTTATCGACCAGATTATTGATGAATGTGTCGGATGTGAAATATTCTCATTTATGGATGGTTTTTCTGGCTATAATCAAATCGATATCTGCCCATAGGACCAATCTAAAACTGCTTTTATTTGCCCATGGGGCACATTTGCTTATAGGAAACTCCCGTTTGGTTTAAAGAACATAGGGGAAATATTTCAGAGGGCAATAAATTATGCCTTCGATGACATCAAACATATTGTTCAACCATACCTTGACGATTTACCTACTCATTCACAAAAGCGGACTGATCACCCGTAGCATTTGAGAGCTATATTTTTATGGTGTCGACACTACAAAATACAACTCAATCCACACAAATGTGTGTTTTGTGTTGGTTCTGGTCGTTTGCTTGGATTCGTAGTGTCTAAGGAGGGAATTCGAGTTGATCCACTTAAGGTTCGGGCAATCCTTGATTTGCCTCCACCTTCCAATCTACTATAGTTATAGAGACTCTAAGGGAAGGCTAACTTTCTGAGGAGGTTCATTCCCAATTATGCTGAAATGGTTAAAGGTTTTACTCGTTTATTGAAAAAGGGGATACCCTTCCATTGGGATCAAGTTGTACAAGCTTCCTTTGATGCTCTTAAAGATACCTTTATTAGAGCCTCATTAATGTATTCCTCGAATTATCAAAACGACGACTTTTGTATCTCGCCACTACAGATACAACCATTGGAATGGTTTTAGTTCAAGAAGAATATGGGATTGAACATCTGATATATTATTTGAGTTGCAATCTCAATGATACAGAAGTTAAGTATTCTTACATCAAAAAGTTAGCTCTAGCTGCTGTTCAAGCTGTACAGAGATTTTTCCACTACATCCTGCTCCAAAAGACCACTGTCATTACGGATTGCAACCCTATGAAATATATTTTGTCACGTCAATTGCTGGGGGGGAAATACTCAAAATGGATCGTCATTTTGCAGGAGTTTGATTTGGAATTCATCAAAGAAATCTCTAGTCTTCACCGAGCTTCTTTGCGACCTTCCCTCAAATACCATTGATTCAACATCAAAACCATCAATTCGAGATGATTCTATGTTCCTGATTTCATCATCTGACGCATGGTATGGAGATATATTGATTTATCTCCAGACCCAAACTTTTCGGCCTGATACCTCTTGCTTGCAATAGCGACGTATCCAACACCAAGCCAAATATTATCTTATCGTTGGAGACACTCTTTACCATCATGGTATCAATATGATTTTACGAAGGTGCCTCACTTGTGAGGAAGCCAAGAAAGTTTTGAATGATTGTCATTCAAGTGCTTGTGGTGGACACTTATCTGGTTATGCTACGATGCAAAGAATTCTCCGTTCTGGTTACTTCTGGCCTTCCATATTCAAAGATTACATAATTACTATCAGAAGTTGTCACGCATGCCAGATCTATGACTGTAAAGCTAGATTACCACCTGCACCATTACATCCTATCGTCGTTGATGGGCCATTCGCCAAATGGGGCATTGACTTCATGACATGTAACCCCACCTCGCCCAAGGGGCATGGGTACATTATAGTCGTCGTTGACTATTTCACAAAATGTGTTGACGCAATGCCAACATTCAACAACAGCAGCGAGACCGCTGCTATTTTCTTTTTCAACCACGTGGTTGCTCGGTTTGGTGTACCATGGGCTATAGTTATAGATCATGGGTCATATTTTCACAATCACATGATGGCTAAGTTAACTGCCAAGTTAGGACTTTCACATCATAGTTCTACTCCTTATTATCCGCAAGCGAATGGACAAGTTGAGGCCATCAACAAAGTCCTAAAGCGAATGCTTCAAAGAATGATAGGGGTTCATAAATGAAACTGGCATTTAATCCTGTACTCTGCCTTGTGGGCATATTGAACCTCGATGAGAAATGAAACTGGATTCACACCCTTTCAATTAGTGTATGGTCTGGAGGCAATCGTGCTGATACAATGCGAAATTTCATCTCTCAAACTCGTGATTGACCTGTTACCCGACACTTTTGAAGAAGAAGGTGTTTCTTGGAACTTATCCATCTGGATGAAACCCGTCGTGAAGCTGCATTGGCTAATGAATCGCATAAGAAACAAATCAAGGTGCAATACAACATAAATGTCAAGCCTCGTGTTTTCTCAGAAGGAGACCTGGTCTTGCTTTCTGATCAAGAAGCTGATAAACTAGGAGCAGGAAAATTTAAACCGCTTTGGATGGGTCATTTTATTGTCAAGCGTGTTTTGGCAAAAGGTGCCTACGAGTTGGTGGATTATGATGGAATTCCATTGTCACAGCCTCGAAATGGGTTGTACCCCAAATGTTACTATGCTTAATTGAGTGTAGTAAAATCACTGTATATATGCTTTAATTGCATGTGTGTGTGTCAGTGTGTCTTTTAGAGTTTTTATGTGGTTAAGTAATCCGCTTTGCATTTGTTGCAGATGTCGGAACCTTTGGAACCATTTGTTGGTTACGTCGATGGTGCTAGTCATAATACGCAGAACCTATCTTCTGCAGCATGGGCCATTTTTGCTCCAAGTGGCGAGTTGGTGAGTTTTCAAGGGATTTGTATCAGTCAATAAATGAACAATATCGTTGAGTATAGCGCATTGATTGAATTTCTCTCTGATGCCATTTCACTTGGCATTTTCCGAATCATTGTAAGGCTAGACTCACAACTCGTCGTACTACAACTAACAAAAAACGTTTATACCATCTGAAACCCAAGAATTCTTCATATGTTCCTTAGAGTTCGTATTTTGGAAAGACATTTTGAGTACATTCAATATCAACATAGTTCCAGAAACTTTAACACATTAACCGACTCATTAGCAAAGTATGTGTTACATAGATATCTGTGACACATGTAAAAGTAAATTTTCAATTCATATCATTAGTTGAATAGGATTGCACATAACCATATATATAAAAACTCTGAAAGTAAAAGTAGATAGATGTTTTAAAAAGTTTTTACAAAATTTGTGTTGAAGACATGTTTGGTCATCTTACCTAAAAACTCAAAATTCATGCAAAAAATATCCTAGGTAGACCTAGTGATGCTCATGATAACAGGTCACAGCCTAAGCTACCATGCGCAAGAGCCACATCCAATGGCCTGGAACACCAATAGTATGGCGTTGCAACCTCGTAGGTAACTCCTCAATCTGAACATCTTGAATACCAAGGGTCAATCCCTCTACATTATCCTAGAACTCTGTCAGTGTCTCGGCTAAATCCAAATCCTGGAGAACTGCTCTCTCAACATTTCTCCACGTTGGCCCACCTGCCTCCTGTCAGTGCCTCATAGGTCGAACAGTACCCACATCTGCATGCATGCGAACGATTTTAGTTTAGTCTTGGAACATCAAAACACAAAAACATGTAGAAACTTGAAAATAAAAATAAAAAATTGGTCAAAAACAATTTACCTATAGCACCCCATTGAGCACCCACTGGTAGACTCAACCCTGGATCTCCAAGAAATTCCATCCCTGAGTATGGATTCTCTTCGATGAAAATGTGTTGTCGATCAATCTAACTGAAGAAAGCAGTGGAAAATGTAATCGATGACTGACCAGCATGTCTAGCCATCAATTCGACCCACCACTGCATCCGTGGATCTCTAAGACTAGCTACACCTAGTGTTACATGCTGGGGTTGCATCAATGGAATTCTTTCTAAGGTAAAAGCAATCAAGAGTTATCCATAGCTAAAGTTATTGGTCTTACCACTCTTTACCTTTGTCAACTGCTCTTTCAGTGAAGAAAGTATTGCCTCATACCAGTTGAATAAAGTTGGCTCAAGACACTCAAGAGCATATTGCACATATGATCTATTCGCTAGATGAAGTGTCACACTACCTGCCAAATTTGCGATGGTGACAAGGATTATTCTCAAAGGAAAATCACAGATATCTTTGATGATTATATTTCCGTCCTTGCTAGGCTATGTACCTGACCAACAGAATTGTTGAACATAGTCCCTCACTGTCTCCCCTCCACAGGAAGAACCTGAAAGAGACATGGGGGAACCATGTCTCAACAACCCTGTAAGAAAGTAAACATAATCGATCACAATAGGGAGAACTTTGTCTCTTATGTGAAAAGCCTGATCTGTCGGATCCCATGTATGAACTAGGAACTGCAATAGTTCTTATTGTTGCCTCATTCCGGACAACCTGAAGTATTTGAGCAACCCACAATTTCTGAGGGCCTCAACTGTACCCGAATCATTTAGGGAAACCATGTCTTGTTCTTCATGCTCTCTTTCTCACCAAGTAATAGACATTCTGATCTGATGAAAGCCTGAAATAAAACCATAAGCTTAGTTAGGATCATTTTCATGCAAAAAAATGGAGAAATTTTGGGTCAATCTGGTGAAACAAGTTTGTGAAACTCACCCAGCGTAGCCCAGGCAAGGAGACATTGCACTGCAGTACAGAATTCCTTCTGTCTGGGTGCTCCCCAACACAATTTTTGACACACAAGCCTGTGTTGATCCCAGGGCGAAAAATTCAAGCCCTAGGGGCCCTAAAAACCCTAAAAACTTGCATGAAACAGTAAAAGAATGACATGAAATGAAAGAGGAGGGGTAGATCTCCTAGCTAGTTTGGACAACACAATAAATGATCCACAGAATCTCTCGCAATCAGCTGATGAAGATCGAGGTAAAAAATAGGGTTAGAGCACAAACTGAATGGTAAATATCAAATGGTGAAAATAACATGGTAAATTCTTGTTTTTATGTTTATTTCATGAACATTAAATGAGTAAACTTTAGTATTTACCTACTTTTACCAAAGAAACAAGTATGTTTAATCCGTTTGGTGTTTCTTTGAACAGATTTACAAATGACTTACAGAATTTGACATGCACGATCATGAATTGTACTTTTACCACAGAGCATACTTTTATCTCTTTTTCGAGCTTTGTTAAACATCGAAAAAGGAACCCCATTGGAGTCCTCTTTAAGCTCTTTTCAGACTCTCGAAACATGAAAAGATTGTTGAGCGCTTGTCCTTTTCAGCCCATTAACGGATTGAAAATGAGATCTACTTAGTATAAGTTTAACCCTTTTTCAGGTTGAGATATATTATTTATGAAAAAGGAATACGTTGACCGAACATGGTCAATAGGTTCTCCCTTGTATTGTTTTACGCTTTTTTAGGCTTGAGAGACAAATCTACGAAAAATAACTTGTGGGGTTTTCTTTTTGTCCCTTTTCAAACTGTCTAAAGATGAAAAGGATCAAGTTATCATTGTCATTAGACTCATTAAAACATCAAATAGCGACAAACTTGTCCATCATGACAAGACTGAATTTCACCTTCACTAGACTCATTAAAACATCACACAGTGTTGGATTCACCCGAAGGGTGGGATTATACAACAAGTATATTTTATCCTCCTCAAGCTTGACAAAAAATAAAGAGGTATTGGTCAACAATGACCGGGGAGAATGGGAAAAGGGGTAAACCACTTTATGGCAGCAGGTCGCTCTTGAACATGACACTTTCACTTCATCATTGTGACTATTTGGGTTGGGTTATCTGCTTGATGGTCATCATACCTTAGTCTACCATACCATCCATTACTTTTGTTTTGGGTCAATGCTTCCAATCCATTCAGTATCGCTGACATGTTCAAGAGAAGTCACTCAATTTAAAATTCATCCTTTGCAATACTCATAAACCTTCATTTTCATGACCGCCATTCCTAAACCTTGTGTCGTCAGTCAAATTCCGTCTCCAAAATCATTACACTCATTTCGTGTCGTTGATGTGGGATACATCAAGGCCCTCCTGTGATGATTCGCTTCTTGTCGACATCAGCACATTATCCAAGAAGTTGACTTAGAAACACCCTTCCAATACCTTGAGACTTGCATACATCAATGGCAGGTTTCTCGCTTCCAGAAATAGGTTGACATCACTGGCCTTCAACCGAAATACTTTGTATGGTGTTCGACATCAAAACATCTATTCACACCATGCAAAATGTACTGCAGTAACTTGAGGATCATTATCATTATCAGCGATTTCTCTCGCGTCTATTAACGGCTTACATCATTAGCTGGTAATCATACGGTGTCTTCCCATGTTTGACTTCATATCACATATTCACATGGTTAGACTCATACTTGAGCGAACGATTGAACGAGATAGAAGACCCCAGATCTAGTTTCATCCATCTAGGATGCGATTTCAGGAAATGTACCAAATCATCCGTACAATGGCTTTACATTGATGGTCGTCCTTGATCCAAGTGGATGTTGGTGGCCACCCCCCTATCCCATTTGGACCCCCACAACTGTCTCTTTCAGTGTTTTCAGTTTCCTAAATTGTAGCACAGTTTACTATTTTTAGCAATTTTTCGGGTCCTGAACTTCCAGAGCCGTTTTGAGGCCCTAAACGACGCTTTTTTGGAAATCTGGGGACAACATGGGTCCATGGATTGATGTTGCCCTTCCCAAAGTGGTAGTGCTCGGATAGATCTTTCTAACGAGCTATTGTACGCGTCAAACGGAGATCGTATGCCAAAGTTATGACCCCAGGAAATTGATGTACCAATTTACCCAAAATGAGGCCACAATTTGGCATTCATCTTCTAGGGTTAGGTTTTGGGATGTGAAGGTTTTTCCATTGTTTTCTTAACAATAAATAGGTCTTCGAGCCTCATTGTAACACAATTCAGAGGCATGTAGCCGCCACATCTCTTCTCAGAGATAAGCTGCCATCGCCCTAGCTGGTTTATTTCCATTTCTGGTTGTAAGCATATTACAGTATTTTCCATTAATGAAATGAAGCATTATTTCCATTGCATCTTTGTGTATATGGTTATCTCTGTATTTGGTTGTGTTCCTATTTAAATCCGGATCAATCCTATCATGGGTCTATATCTATAGACGACTGTCTATGTACTTGTAATGAAAGTTTATATGTTGAGCATGGGTATGCCTTCTCTCAGTAATTCATAAGAAAAAAATCAAAATATCATGATATTATGTATTTTAATCGATGCAGGTCACCAACCACTTTGAAACCTCCTCATCACATCGTAAAGCATATCACTCGACATCGTTATTTTTGACTTCGTGCTTTAGGGCGTAGCTGTTATAGATCCATTTGAGCACATCACTCCCATCATTCAGTTCAGTGTTATTAGGGCTCATCAAACCCTAATTCAATTTCTACATGCCCTAAACAAGTCACCATTTTGAATGCCTCCTTCCCTGAGAGTCTTTTGGCCTGAATCCCTCCAGAATAGCCTCCTTGAGGGACCAACGCAACCTTCGACAGGGGTAAGTGCACTTCAGTGCAGGTAGGCCCATGTCAGGGTGCTCTACAAAGCACCTAGGCCCACTTTGACCTGCGCTAGGTGAGATTAAGAAAAATTCACATAGGGTTCTGGGAATATTCTTATCTTCTAGATCCATCTAGAAGATTCCCACACTTATCATCTTCTATGAGCTCGAAATTGGATAGGGAATGAATTAAGTAACCCCCTATCCTCTCATCCCTTCCTCAATGGAAACTAATTCTAAGTTTGGAAGGCCATTCAATACCCTCATTTATGACCAAACCTCCTCCATTTGCCTATAAATTGAGCACTCATTTAAGTGATCAGGGGCTAGACTTTGAGAATTTGTAAGGAGATATTGTTGGTGTGAATATTGAGAGTATAAGAAAGTGTTGTTATGATGCCGAAGTGTTGTGTTATTGATGTGATGTTGGTTGGAACCCAAGCTAGAAAAGTGACAATGGATCGGACTTCATGGTTGTAATTCTTCCTTCTACTTAATAAAGTTGTTTACACCTTTTTCCATAAGCTTATCTTTATATATGATGTTTATATGTGTGAATGCATCTAATTCCATTTACTTATAGTCGATAGATCTCTTGCTTTGATTGGTTCTTTGTCTTCTGTTTATGCTTGCAAATACTTTTTGAGTGAGTTAAGTTCAAGAAGGAGTGACAGGAGTTAGACAAAGGAGACAAAAGGAAAGCGAAAGAACAAGTAGGTCCTTTGATTCCCTTTGTCTTATTTATAGTCTATAGAGAAAGGATAAGCACTTTAAATATGTTGTTCTAGGTATAGCTACCTACCTAGGGAATTAGTATTTATTCATAGATGCAAAATTCCTCATAACAGTTCTTCCATTTGTTTCTTCAAGACTTCTTCTTATTTTTATTCTTTGATTCTTCCCTTCTTTTCTACAATCCATCTTACTTTTGTTTTTTCTCTTCTTTCTTTTTTTGTGCATCTTCTTGTTCTTTATTTATCTTCTCCTCTTCTTCGAGTCTCATCGCATCTCTATCTTCTTTAAACTTCTTATCTCTTTCCTTCTTAGCATATTGATCCTTCCTTTTAAGTGTTCCCTCTTCCTTAGTGTCCATGTTGTCCTAGGCTTCTTCTTCATGATCATTTTGAACCTGGACCTCCTCCTTTAGCAACTTCAACTATTTTAATAGCGTTGAATAAATTCTTAATCTTTTCCTCTTCTACCCAAGATGTTGACACATACATCCAATTATACCTTATTGAGTTTCAATTTGAATGAGTTCAGATGCATCCACAAATCTAAGTCCAGTGGAGGATATCCATTATGGGACCCAGCCTAGATACAATTACAAAAAGAGTTAAGTAGAGGGTATCTGGGGTGGGACCCAATTATAGAAACCCTTGAAGGGCCTAGATAAGTGGCCCAATTTCGGATATATAGGAATCAAAATCATCCACATCGTGTTAAAATGAGGGTACTATATCTCCAAAGGAATTGGATATAAATAAATTTGAAAATTAACATGCAAAGGTAAAACCAAGTGGGCCCCACAGGTTAGTATATGTGGTAAGATTTCCGATGTGGCACATTGTCGACATGACACGTGGCAAGTGAAAATGGCCATTTCATATGGCCAAGGGTGCTATTTTTGAATGACATGCGACACATTCAAAGGGTGCCACGTGAAAGGGTGGTGTCACCAAGGCGTCAATATGATGTTAGCAGGAAAAGGTCAAAAGAGTGATGGGGGAGGTTTAGTGGCGGGGATGTTAGGTAGATGCCAAGGGGGTGGCATGTATGTTATGCAGTGAGCATGGTGGGGGCACTATTGCATAAAGGAAAAATAGCGGATCCCCCCCACACTTTCTACCGAGAGGCAGTGGTATGTCACGTCAAGTGGGAAAACAAAGGTAATTTGTAGAAATTAGGTTGTAGATTTGCAACTGCTCATGAATTTTTAATCAAAATTACAAGAAGAAAACCTAATCTACTGCTCTGAAGACATTGATTCACAATTTAGAACAAAAATCTCAAACATGCAAGAAGAAATAACACACATGCAACAAATATTTTTCTTTAGTCAATTTAGTATGTCCTAAATTGCTACATTAATTATCAATCCGGGAGTCGTAAACTGATGAAGTGTGGCGCACTATATGTGCAAGACAACCTCTTTCTTACTTTTTATTGTTTTCAATTTTGTTTTGTTTTGGGTTTTATCTTCGTTTATCTCCTAATGTGAATGGAAATCCTATTGTTGAGTTTTAAGAATACTTTATAAGGTAAGTATGGATATAGATTTTAAGGTAATCATGTCCTTTATGATGATTTCCAGAGCTTAACACTTCAGAGGATCTCAAAATGTACTAGTAATGAAACTGACATTTAAACAAGAATGGAAAGGTGCCGCTAGTAAAATCAAACAAATGATGAACTACTAATCATGAAATCACTATTTATGCTTCTCATCTAAATAAAGAAAAATAAGTTAAGCTACTACACTCAAACAAGTCAAAAACTGTAAACTAATAAAAGTAAAATCAATTCACTTCATTTATAGTCCGATAGCTCGCCAAGTAGTCTTTTCAGGGTTAAGCTATGGCTTTAGGAGATAACTTCAATAACATGAGGAATTGATATCTAATTGCAGAAAAATAAAACTAAAATCAAATCACATCATTCATAGTCCGATAGCTCGCCAAGTAGTCTTTTCGGGGTTAAGCTATGGCTTTAGGAGATAACGTCAATGATATGAGGAATTTGATATCTAAACCAACTAACAAAGCAAGTGAATAAGACTGAAATCAAAACATAACTGAAATTGAAAAAAAAAAAAAAACTAAGAAAAACAAAGTCAACAAAGAGGTTAATCTCATGTCACTAGTTATTGCAAAAATTGTATGAAAATGCCCAGGCCTAGTCTATCCTGAAACACACACTAATCAGTGTTAGCAACAATATACAATGCTTGAAAAATCATGTACAGGAATGAAATATTAATATCATAACTAATGAAATATACACAGGTGGATAACTATGAAATATGTGCAATGGAAATAAGGAAACAACACATAAAAACTTTACAGAAAGAAGGAAACAAAACCTCAACCAGAAGGGGCCCTCTGCACAGCCTTGGTCAACACGCTATCAGTCTAGAATTACGCTCACACAGTCATATAAAACAAAGTCTGGTTATATTGCAAAACAGAGGAAAAATCCTCTCGTTGCAACAACAGGACTAGTTCATTGCACAGTACAATGACTAACAACAAAACCACATCAAAAACTAACTAGTTCTATGCGTGTGCAAACACGTTATTTATAAGAGAAATTTCATAAATGTTTTCCTATGAAACATCTTCGACTGAGGACACGTAAAAAGACAGCATCCGTAAGCTTAGCATGATGGTTTCCAAGATCATTCAATCTACAAAAGTGGTTGTTGGATTTGCATCGTGGGGACAGTCTACAGCTGTCAAAATGAACCCATGGATCTAGGAACGGTCCCGGACCCTTCACGTGTTTGAAAACAAAGTCCTGTTTGCCGTAGAACTCTTCGTTTGACCACCGTTTGACCAAGGGCTTCCTCTACGAATTTGGCTGAACCAATAGGACCTTATCCATGTCCGGTCATTCTAAAACTGCCCACATGCCTCGTTTTGCTTGATGACACCTAGAACCTAGAGATTAACAAAAACAGCTGTGGAAAGTTGAATCAGTTGTGGAAAGTCGCTGCATTCCGCAGCTAATGAGAAAAATCTAAGTCAAACAGCAAACACAAAAACATAGTTAGAAAACCACTTAAATGCTCTTTTAGAATCAATATGTAATGATGTTTGATAGCTTATGAGGTACTATTGAGGGGAAAAAGTCTAGGAAAGTGTGTAGGAGAGATGTAATTTCAAGGCTCAATATACCCCCACTGTGAGGGTGTTGCATGTCCCCATCCAACCAAAACTTTTACCATCCTCCCTTCAGTTCATGTGTTTTGATACTTATGCTAACACATCCAGCCTTCTTCTTTTCTTTCTTGGTACCACTGTCATCCTAGGCTTTCTCATTAGGCACCTGAATTTGAGGTTGATAAGAGCTCTGCTCAACCTCCTGCTCTTTTTCTTCAATTTCCTATTCTTCCTCTGCCACAGCCCAAGATGCAACATGGTGTTGTCGTGAATAATTTTATCCAACCTACTTTGTTCCTTCAATGTTTCATTTTCTCTTTTGATGTGTCTATTCAAGACCTCCAGTTCAAAAACTTCCTATTTTAGTGATTGGATTAGAGCTTCCTGTGCTGTATTAGGCTGGGTAGATGAAGTGCCTAGATCTGTGGCAGTCTTCTCCAACGACTCGATAAAATCATACATTTCCTGCTGGTTTGGATCTATCTCAGGTGTAGTCTTTCTTGGGCTGACCCCAAAATCTGATTGAAAAGGACTGATATCAATATCTGGAGGACTAGTCTCAATATTTGGTTGAGAATGTGGTGGGCTATGGCCAGGAGAGATTGTTGGAGACTGTTCTGTTGTTTCCTCTCCTAAGTCAATGAAGTGAGCCCCTTTAGTTTGTACTTTCCTCAGTTTTCCTTTAAGTCTGGAGCTCCTCCTTAGATTCTGTGAGCTGGGGTCCCCTTTCTCTATACTTTGCTTTTCTTTCCCTTTCCTCTTTGCTGCAGCTGATTGTTCCCTAAGGTAGATTATTCTTTCAGAGAGTATTTGATCTTCTCCTGAGGAAGGTTCTGGGGTTTGATAGGCAGCTTCAATATTTCTTTTCCCTTTTAGGCCCCCTTGCTTCCTACCTTCAGTTCTTTCCTTCCTACTCTCAAACAACTTCTCTTCCTTATCAGTGTCTTTAGCTATGTTAGTAGGAGTGTCCTGAATGTTCAAACTTATTTTCTTTCTCCTACTTTTCTTCGTTGTGCTACTTTCAGGTGTTTCACGTGGGTCCTGAAAGAAGTTTCGAATCAAAAACTGCTCCCAAATATCTTTTCTATCCTTCAACTGTTTTTCAATCAAAATTTTGACAAGGTCGTGACGGTACAGGTGAGGCTCTATGTCATCCAAGTTCTTTTGTACAGTTGTGGACATCTTTTTCAGGCTATTCAACAGAAAACAGGGCAAATTGATAGTTTGATTTTCTAGAAAATTCATTAGTAGCCGGGTGTGGTACATGTACATGGACCCAAACCATCCTTCACATGTAATAAACTTCTGGATTATCAATAATAAACTAGTCCACTTTTCCTCTAGAGCAGAAACAAGGATTCCACGTTTGAAGACAGTGATATCCATACCTGGGTTACGCAACATAATTCTCTAGGCTTTCTCACCAAAATTTTTGTTTTTGAACCACCGTTCCCCTTCCTGGGGGAGTTTCGTTGCTGCTGCAATAGTTGCCTCCGTGACTGAGAATTTAAGGTCTCCAACCTCAACTTCCACGCCATCAAAAGACCTTGCAAATGTCTTCGTAACTTCTTTGTTGTGCCCTCTGAATTTTCGGATGAACTGCAACCACCGTGCCTTCTTTAATACATTTTTCAATTGTGGGTAACCCTCCATGAAGTTAGGCCCGTCCGGCTCTGTTCGCACCAGTAGGCCCATTTCTTCCTCTGCCTTAAAAATATGTCTGTGAGTGATGGGTTGTGAGTAATGGACTAATGGAGGTGAAATGGTTGCGTTAACGGGAGACTGAGACGGTCTGTGGAGAAAAACCAGTGGTTGTAAATGGAAAAACAGAGAATAGGTAGCGAGAATGAGTTCACGGAGTGGAGCGGAGGCTTATGTGAGCAAGCCAAGAATAATAACACAACTTCAATGGGATGGCATGGAAATAGAGTGAGCTCGACAAAGCTTTGAACTAGACGGCTGCGGAATAGACGTTAGCATGCTCACAAAATGGCTACGGAATTTGTGCGGCAGGAAATAGCCGTGATCAAAACGATTACGTCCCCATAATGACCCGATTCAACAGGTGGAATGTCAAAGTACATTTAAACATGAGTTAAATTTGGAGACGAATCATGAGGCCGTTAAAAATTAATGCAAGGTTCGTGGTGGAATTATGTAAAGGCCATGGAGCGGTTATGAGAGCTATCAAGGCGAATCATTACATATAATGGAGCCAGTGGTTTCATAACTATATAAAATGTGCTTTAAAATGTTATTTGAAATGAACTTTTCTCATACCTTAGAGCTTTACCACTTCCATCCACTGACCTTTGATTGGATGCTTCCTGTTGATTCTTTTAGGTGCTTTATATCTTCAAAATATTTCCTTTGTCATACCTGCATTTGGTTCTTATTATTATTTGGCTAACATATGACTGTTAGTGTTGAATAACAGAGTGTTAGCTGCGAAATCAACAATCAACTGCGGAATCAGTTTTTAGCTGCGGAAACAGGATTCAGCTGTGGAAACTGACACAGTGAACATATGACTGAATGGATATGGATGAATGATGACTGGGTGAATGAAAACTGGTCATGAAAGGACTTTTATTGGCGGAATATGATGATAAAATGAAATGAGATGAAGTGAAGTGAAGTGAAATGAAGTGAAGTGGAGTGAGATGAAGTGAAGTGACATGAAATTATGAACTAAGAGAGAGATTTTTTTGGAAAATATATGGCGTCAGAAGGTTCTAATTTTCACCCTGTATTTTCTGTATAAGACTACCAATCAGTGATTGGTTTTCAGGCTTATACAAAGTTTTTTTTTTTTAACAGAAAAGGGACAAGGACTAGGCTGGTGGAGAAGAAGGATTCTTCTTCACCAGCCTTATTGCAGAATTATCCTGAAATATTTTGACAAATTCCTCCTTTAAAAGTGGCTTATGATAGATCTTTAATCTGTGACCATTCACAATAAGAGGAGTTTGATATTCATCGATGGTTTTCATTCTTACTGCTCCATTGCTAAAGACTTTGTCGATCTCATATGGCCCAAGCCAATGAGTCTGAAATTTACCTTTGAAATCTTTGAACTTGGAATCAAATAGCAATGTCCAATCTCCTTCTTGAAACTTTTTCTCTTTGATGTATTTGTCATGCCACTTAGCT
>APFE030226658.1:171803-229449 GCA_000404065.3 Pinus taeda | reverse complement strand
AACTAGATCAGTTCTTAGGATTGCTTCTTGTCTGATCTCATTTAGTTCATTCAACTGCTCCATTCTATGCTTTTGGGCTTCTGATAGATCCATTCCCAACTGAACTGCCATCTTGAAAGTTTTAACTTGGAACTCAATGGGGAGCAAGACTTCTTTCCCATAAACGAGCTCATAGGGAGAATGTCCTGTTGTATTCCTCCATGTAGTTCTGTAGGCCCATAAGGCTTCAGGAAGCCTTTCTATCCAATCTCTTCTGTGCAGATGAACAGTCTTGGTGATGATGCCTTCAATAACTTTGTTTGTAGATTCCACTTGACCATTTGCTTGTAGATGGTAAGGAGTAGATTTTTTGTGCTTAACCTTGTATTCTTCCATCAGCTTCTCCACCAGTTTGGATGTGAATTGAGCTCCCTGATCTGTCACAATTTCTCTTGGAACAGCAAAGTGAGTGAAAATATCCTCATAAAGAAAACTAACAACTGAATGCTCAGTAGCAGAAAATAATGCTTTGGCTTCTACCCATTTAGTGACATAATCAGTACAAACCAATATATACTTTCTTTGTTGAGATGGTGGGTTAATAGGTCCAATGAAGTCTAAAGCCCATTTTTCAAAGGGTTCGATGAGTACCCGTGGTTGCAATGGCATTTCATTTGAGAGGGTAGGTTTCCATACTCTTTGGCAGCTGTCACACCTTTTGACATATTGTTTTGCATCTTTGAAGAGGTATGGCCAATAATATCTTAAAGAGAGGATTTTATAGACTGTCCTTTTGTCAGCAAAGTGTCCGCCACATGGTTCATCATGACATGCTTTGAGAATATCAGGCATTTCATCTTCCCTAACACATCTTCTGATCACAAGATCTGGCCCTGTTTTAAACAATTCGTTAGAAATCCATGAATATTTTGAACTCTCCTGAATAATCTTTCTTCTTTCACAAAGAAATAAATGTGGAGGTAGTTTCCCTGTAACCAAATAGTTAGCTATATATGCATACCAAGGGGTCTTAGTAGTTACTGCAAATAAATATTCATCAGGAAACTTGTCCTCTACATGAGAATCTTCTTTAGTATTCTGAATCCTAGACAAGAAATCAGCTACTATATTTTGTTTCCCTGGTCTATCTAACACAGTAATATTGAAGTCCTGTAAAAGTAGGAGCTACCTTGTAACTCTGCCATTAGTAATGGGTTTGTTCATTAGATATCTAATTGCAGAATGATCAGTATGAATAAAAGTTTCATAGCATGTTATATAATGTCTGATTGATTGCATGAACAACAGCTAAGAACTCTTTTTCAGTCACAGTATAGTTCAACTCAGTGGGAGTTAAATTTTTACTGGTATAGTAAATGGCATAAGTAACTAAATCTTTTTGTCCCAACACAGCCCCTAGAGTTGTATCTGAAGCATCTATAGAAATATGGAAAGGCAATTTCCAATTTGGTCCTCTTAAGATAGGCGCTTTAGATATTCTTGCTTTCAAAGTTTCAAATGCTGATTGGCAATCAAGACCCCAATTGCATTCACAATCTTTTGTAAGTAGTTTGAAGAGTGGAGATGCTATTTTGGTGAAGTTTTCTATAAATATTCTATAATATCCAATAAATCCCAGAAAACTTCTAACATCTTTTTTACAATTTGGAATAGGTAACTTGGAGATGACTTCAACTTTTGATTTATCAACTTTAATCCCATCCCCTGAAATATGATGTCCTAAAACAATACCTTCAGTAAACATCACAAAGCGTTTTTCATGGCTTAATGAAAGGTTCGTTTCTTTACATCTTATAAGGACTTTTTCCAAATTTTCTAATGCCTCTTCAAACAAATCACCATAAACTGTAAAATCATCCATATATACCTCTACACAATCATGGATTAGATTAGAAAAAATTCCTAGTACTGCTCTTTGGAATGTTGCGGGTGCATTACATAATCCAAAAGGAAGCACTTGATAAGAAAAAGTTCCCCATGGATAGGTAAATGTGGTCTTATCATGATCTTCGGGTGCTACCTGAATTTGATTATAACCACTAAAACCATCTAGAAATGAAAAGTACTTTTTGCTTGCTAATATATCTAATACTTGATCGATAAAGGGCAAACGAAAGTGATCCTTCAAAGTTGATTTATTCAATTCCCTGTAATCAATGCATACCCTCCATTTACCATTTTTTTGGGTACTATAACCAAAGGAGAAACCCATCAGCTATCTGAAATTGGGTAAATGAAGTTTACATTGAGTAGTTTTTGGAGCTCTTCTTTCACTATCTCCCTAAGATTTGCATTCATCCTTCTCTGAGGTTGTCTGATTGGTCTATTGTTTTCCTTGATATAGATATGATGGATGCAAGTCTTAGGGTCAATACCTTTCATATCAGTATATTCCCATGCAAGTGCAGTAGAATGTTTTTGCAAGATTTTGGTTAGTTCTTCTTGTTGTGACTTTTCCAAATTTTGGTTGATATTCAATGTTTTACCTGAAAAAATCTCAATGGTAGAACTACCAAACTCTTCCATAGAGTAAAGAGACATTTTTCTCGATGATAAATACTCAATATCAGAATCTAATTGAAATTGTGTGTGGTCATATTCTGAAGATGTTTCAAAATTTTCTAATGTGTTCAGAATTTGACTATCTTCACTAATTTCAGAAATAGTAAAGACAGGTTGTATAATGTCTTCATCATCGACCCATTCATTATCTCCTACTTTTGTAATTGCTTTTGCTAGAGGATACAAATTGAATTTCTTTGTCGAACTACCATCAGAAATGTACATATGCCCAGATCTACAACTAATGAAAGCATCAACTATGGATAGCCAAGGTCTTCCTAAGATGAGTGGGTGACCTCCTAAATTACTCTTGGGAGTCAAAATAATGAAATCTACTGGATATTCCCAAGAATCTAATGAGACTAAAATATCTTCTAATACACCATCTGGTTTGATTATTGATCTATCTGCAAGTTGCAGTAAGGTGGGTGTAAAAATAAGATTAGGAAGTTTAAGCTGTTTTATAATCTGTCTACTCATAATGTTTATAGCAGCCCCTAAGTCAATCAAAGTACTTGGAATTTCTATCCCATTTATATGTGTCTTGACAATTGGACTACCTGGACCCACATATTTCTGCATGGTAATTTTTTCCATCATGATATCTGCAATCTTTCCTACCAGGTGAATTCTTCTTGTATCTCTTGGTTTCCTTCTGGTCTTTTAAGACTCAACTCCTTTATTATTTTTGCTAGAATAGGATTCTCTCTAATGGCTTGTAGCAAGGGGATCTTGATACAAACATTCTTTAATTCATATAGAAAATCATAGTTAGGCAACAAGATTTGCTTTTCCACCCTTTTGTCAATTTGTAATCTTTCAGGGAAAGGAGGTGTGGATGAAGATGCAGGTTGCTCAACTATAGGAGTTGTGGGGGTTGACTCTTTTTCTTTTTCTTTTTGAATGATTGGGTTTTGAAGAGATGCTTCCTCAAAACCTTTATTGACTTTAAGAGAATCCTCCTCAGAGGCATCTTGCTCCAAAACATCTGTAGAAGGTTTTTCTAAAACTCTACCAGATCTGAGTTGAACATCATTAAGAGGAATAATGATATAGGTAGGAAATTGTTGTCCTTCTACCATGTAAGCATTTTGAGGATTTTTATTGTTAGGATTTGGCAATGGCTGAGCTGGTAGTTGATTTGTCTTTTGTTAAAATGGAAGCAAGAGTTGAGGATTTGGATTTTGTTGAGAAGGTTGTTGTTGTGGAAATGGCAATGAAAGTTGTGGGTTTTGATTTGGAAGTTGTGGATTTTGTCGATTTTGAGAAGATGGAGGAAATTAATAAAATTGAGCAAATCTCCCATAAGGATTTTGCATCACTTGTTCCCATTATTGATATGGATTTTGAGGTTGGGGCCAAGGTTGCTGCCAAGAATTCCAATTTGGCGAGGCCTGAAAGTTCATAGAGTTGTTAAATCCTTGATTTTGTTGCCCCTGCCAAGGCCTTATTGAAACAAAGCAAAGGGATTCTACTGAATTTGGATCTTCTTGAAAGACAGCTTTGAGCCTAGGGATTGAAGGACAATCCTTGTTCTCATGACTTTATGAGCAAATCATACATGTTTCTACAACTTTTCGCATCCAAGGGGCATTCCCTTAGAGCATGTTTCTTCCTACATTTTGGACAAAATATGGCCAGGGCATCAGCTTCTATTTTATGCTTGTTTTGTATTTTAAGGGTGTCTAGTTGTTCACTAAGGCTCCCTAGAATATCAGTTTTGAACTCATCAAGCATATTGCCAATCTCTGCCCTACTTACCGATCGAGTTGTAGATTTGTTTGCTCTAACAAGAGAGGGATCTCTAGGCCCTTTTCCTGTTTTAGATTTTCCCCTTGAGAGATGGAAATATAGTTCTACTATGTCACGATGTGGAAGTTGAGAAATTTCTCCCTTCCCCATCATGTTTAAAATATCTATCCATCCATCTCTAATGGCTTTCAATAGAAGGGCTTTCAAGGTTTCCTCATCTAAATTACTCATTTTTTCTCTCTTTAGGTTGTATTGAAATCTTTCAAGTAAATCCTCCAAGTTTTCATCTTCTTTTTGCATCATTTTGAATACCTCATCCTTATGATTGGTGGGCATACAATAGTCCAGGTATCTATCCAAAAATGTTTGTTTCATATCATTCCAAGTCCTAATAGATTGAGTGACTAATCCCATGAACCATTTCAAATTGGCTCCTTTCAATGTTGAAGGAAACAGTTTGAGTTTTTGAGAGTCTTCCATATAGTCATAGGTTCGGCACAAGACTTCAAACTCAAATAGAAATGTTTCAGGATCCTCACTTCGCAACTGATAAACGTTTGGGAGGACAGATGGTGAAATGTTTTTCATTATTGTATGAGTTTCCTCATCATCTATAGGGAATCCAAATGAGTTATCTCCTTCCCTATTTCCTCCATTATTACCTCTACCTCTTCTAGTGTTGCCTCCATTATTTCCTCTTCCTCTTCCTCTACCCCCTCCTCCAAATCCATCTACTACTTCCTCCGTCATGATAATTTCCTCAGAGTCTTCTAGTTCTTCTATCAATGGTGGATGAGAGAGAGTTTCTCCCTTTCCCTCTTCTTCAGGTGACTCTACTTCTTTGATTACAATATGTTCCCCTGTAGAAGTGAAGAAAGGTTCTTCTCCTAGATCAGATTTAGTAGATAGTGTGGGAGAATCCTCTAATTCAACTGCTGCTCCTTGAATTCCAGGAATCCTAAGGCTGGGAGTAGATGGAGGTGAATCTTGTCTATACCTTGAAGTAGCTGGAGTTGTGAAAATCGAACTCTTGGCCCTAGCTATAAACCTTCCCCTAGAATCTCTTGCTCTATGCATGTCATCTTTTTATTATTTATTATTTTTTTTTAAGTCGAGCTAATAATTCTCTTTCTGATCTTCCAGATCACACTAGGTGCAAGAAGAGAGCATAATAAAGAAATTATTGAACTAATAACTCTTTTTTCTGATCCTCCAGATCACACTAGGTGCAAAAGGAGAGCATACTTCAAGAAGTTATCAATTTTTCCCTTCTTTTCCTTTTTTTTTATGTAAGAGATCAGTTACCTAGTTACACTTCACAGGCAATGGTGCAAAATGTTTAGTCAATTTAGTATGTCCTAAATTGCTACATTAATTATCAATCCGGGAGTCGTAAACTGATGAAGTGTGGCGCACTATATGTGCAAGACAACCTCTTTCTTACTTTTTATTGTTTTCAATTTTTGTTTTGTTTTGGGGGTTTTATCTTCGTTTATCTCCTAATGTGAATGGAAATCCTATTCTTGAGTTTTAAGAATGCTTTAGAAGGTAAGTATGGATATCGATTTTAAGGCAATTCTATCCTTTATGATGATTTCAAGAACTTAACACTTCAGAGGATCTCAAAATGTACTAGTAATGAAACTGCCATTTAAACAAGAATGGAAATGTGTTTCTAGTAAAATCAAACAAATGATGAACCACTGATCATGAAATCACTATCCCTGCTACTCACGTAAATACAAAAAAAAACAATTAAGCTACTGCACTCAAACAAATCAAAAACTGCAAACTAAGAAAAGTAAAATCAATTCACTTCATTTATAGTCTGATAGCTCGCCAAGTAGTCTTTTCGAGGTTAAGTTATGGCTTTAGGAGATAACATCAATAACATGAGGAATTGATATCTAATTACAGAAAAATAAAACTAAATTCAAATCACATCATTCATACTCTGATAGCTCACCAAGTAGTCTTTTCAGGGTTAAGCTATGGCTTTAGGAGACAACGTCAATGATATGAGGAATTTGATATCTAACTGCAGAAAAATAAAACTAAAATCAAATCACATCATTCATAGTCTGATAGCTCACCAAGTAGTCTTTTCGGGGTTAACCTATGGATTTAGGAGATAACGTCAATGATATGAGGAGTTTGATATCTAGCTGCAGAAAAATAAAACTAAAATCAAATCACATCATTCATAGTCCAATAGCTCGCCAAGTAGTCTTTTCAGGGTTAAGCTATCGCTTTAGGAGATAACGTCAATTATATGAGGAATTTGATATCTAAACCAACTAACAAATCACGTGAATAGGATTGAAATCAAAGCATAACTGGAATTTAAAAAAACTAAGAAAATTAAAGACAGCAGAGAGGCTAATCTCATGTCACTAGTTATTGCAAAAGTTGTATGAAAATGCCCGGGCCTAGTCTATCCTGAAACACACACTGATCAGTGTTAGCAACAATATGCAATGCTTGAAAAATCATGTACAGGAATGAAATGTTAATGTCACAACTAATGAAATATACACAGGTGGATAACTATGAAATACGTGCAATGGAAATACGGAAACAACACATAAAAACTTTACAGAAAGAAGGAAATGAAACCTCAGCCAGCAAGGGCCATCTGCACAGCCTTGGTCAACACGTTATCAGTCTGGAATTATGCTCACACATTCATATAAAATAGAGTATTATTATAAAATAGAGTCTCATTACAATAGCAGGACCAGTTCACGTCATAGTACAATGGCTAACAGCAAAACGACATCAAAAACTAACTAGTTCTATGCATGTGCAAACGCATTATTTGCAAGGGAAATCTCATAACTGTTTTCCTATGAAACATCTTCGACTGAGGACACGTAAAAGATAGCATCCGTAAGCTTAGCATGATGGTCACCAAGGTCATTCAATCTATCAAAAGTGGATGTTGGATTTGCTTCGTGGGGGCAGTCTACAGCTATCAAAATGAACCCATGGATCTAGGAATGGTCTCGGACCCTTGAAAACAGAGTCCTGTTTGTCGTGGAACTCTTCATTTGACCAACATTTGACCAAGGGATTCCTCTGCGAATTTGGTTGAGCCAATAGGTCCTGATCCATGTCCAGGTCATTCTAAAACTGCCCACGTGCCTCGTTTTGCTTAATGACACCTGGAACCTAGAGATCAACAAAAATAGCTACGGAAAGTTGAATTAGCTGTGGAAAGTGGCTGCATTCCGCAGCTAATGAGAAAAATCCAATTCAAGCAGTAAACACAAAAACATAATTAGAAAACCACTAAAATTCTCTTTTAGAATCAATATGCAATGATCTTTGATAGCTTATGAGGTCCTAGTGAGGGAAAAAGTCTAGGAAAGTGCATAGGAGAGATGTAATTTCAGGGCTCAACAATAGCCCTGTGCAAAGAGTCTTTTGTGTGGTTGCACATCTTGCATAGTATCATCCTGCAATGCTCTCATGTGCTTCCATGAGGATTTGACCTCATTCAAATTCAGGTACATATCTTCACAATATCTCATAATTTCCCATTTTGTATAGGTGCCCCACGATGACAGAAAAGTCCATCGCGCACACCACCAATTCCTTTTTCTATTGGAAATAGTATTCCTTCAGCGCAGTCCCTGTTTTCATAAAATGGATTATATCTTCGAAGTGTCCATCAACGATGCACACTGAAAAGAGTTGTGCATCAGGTAGTCCCTCCTCCAAATTCATGGGTTCCTCGCCCGTCTCAATTCGTGATAAGTGATCTGGTCCTACATTCAGGCATCCTGGCTTTACTATGACCTCAAAGTCATATTCTTGGAATAATAAGAGCCATCAGCATATGCGCCCCCCCAACACAGGCTTATTGAGCAGGTATTTCAGCGCGGAATGGTCGTATACATCTTGAAATGTCCTCCTAACAAATAGTGTCGGTATTTTTGGAGTGCATACACCATCGCTAACCCCTCGTGCTCGGTGGTGGAATAGTTATTTTCTGCTTTGGATAGTCTCAGACTTGCAAACGTGATCGGGTGATCCACACCTTCCGCACCCTCCTATGTGAGTATTGCTCCCAGCATAATACACGACGCATCAACACGTACATGAAATTCGACATCCCATTTTGGGAATTCCAGGATTGGAGTAGAGGCCAGTTTCCCCTTCAGGACATCCAAACTCTTCATCTAATCATCATTCCAGCAATATGTAAGATCCTTTTTCAATATCTTTTCCATCGGCGCTGTTATTTCGGCATAACTTTTGATGAACTTCCTATAATATCTAGTGTGTCCCAAGGTAGTGCATAGTTGTTTAACCCTTTGTGGTGCTTCCAAATTTAGAATCATGGAAATATTCGCAGGGTCCACCATCAGTCCTTGTTTGCAGACCACATGTCCCAGCAGGTTTCCAAAGGGAATGAGGAATGTGCACTTCTTAAGGTTCAACGCAATCTAATGGTGGCGGCAAGTATCCAGCATCAAGCGTAAGCTTGCTACATGGTTCTTAACTAATCCAAAGACAGTCCAATCATCTAGATAGACCTCCAAGAACTTGTGGATGTATTCTTTGAACGCAGCCACAATGATGGGCGAAAAGATGGCTTACGCGTTCTTCAATCCAAACGGCATAATAGTGTATTAAAAGCAGCCCCATTCTGTTGCAAAGGTCGTTTTTCTCCTATCTTCCAGCACGATCTTGATATGATGGTACCTTGAGAACCCATCTGTGAATGAGTATGCCGCCTGACCACCAACATTCTCCAGTACTTCATCTGTGAACGATGTCGGGAATGGATCATGTATACAAGCGTCATTTAGTTCCTGAGGTCCATGCATATTCTCTTGTACTACCATAGGACTCACCCAGTCGGATTCTTCCATTGGCTCAATAATTTCAGTTGCGAGCATTTTGTCTAATTCTTTGTGGACCTTTTCCTTATATTTCGGATTTAAGCGGTAAGGCCGCTGCTTAATCGACTTCACGCCGGGTTTTAGGGTAATCTTCATCATCCCTAAGTCGCCAATTATCCCTTTTAAGTCCGTAATTTTGGTTGGGTACAAGTCTTGGTATTCGTGGAGTAAGTCAGCGACCTTATCCACCGTGGCATCATCCCAATAGTCCCCAAGCGTTGCATACTTTGGCTCCGCCTCCGTTCCAATGTTTACCTGCTTTGTTTTTAGCGGCGAGGTGATGTTGGGGTCCTCAATCAACGGTCGCAAACCTCGCGATAGCCTTCTGTTTCTATACTGTTAATATTTCTTGGGTCCTCATCATCCTCCTCAACATTTAGATTGTAACACTCAAATGCACAGCTCAGTTGTGTCGCCCATTCTGGCTGAAGCACTTCCATTGGTTCCCTGGGGTATTTCGAAGATAGATGCTTTTACTGCTTGTAGAACATCATCAACCATATCCCACCAACGATCTTCAAATGTGAAGGTTAGCAGGAATCCTTCACGCAAGATATCCCAATTTCTTGTGCCATGGTAGATCTCTTTCTCAGTATACCAATTCATGGGTATGACATCCAGAGTATGACCAAACAAATGCACCCACTATAGTTGTGGCTCTTCCCCATAGGCCTTGGTCCATTTTGCGAGGTGTGTACGTGGATCATCCCGTCCAGCATACCTGTCTACTAGCCGCATCTGTGGTTTCCCAAATCGTAGGTGCATCATCCTTCTACAGTCATGCTAATCCTCAAAACTTCTTTGATGCGTACCCCACCATCTTGTGGGTGTAGCACGCAGTGCCCATTTCATCAGAGCATCGAAGCACTACTATTTTGGTACTTCGCTTTCAAATTTGTCGAGGAATTCATCCACCGGTGTCAACCCATCATACCTAGGCAGATCCCTTGTCTATGTTGCTACGTAGCATAGTGACCTTATCATCATGTTTCAATTGAGTGTGGTTACCTCGTGTAATCGGTTTTTCCATCGTTCTACTTCTTCATCTGAATCCAAAGTGCAGGAGCTATTGCGCTCCCACAAAATCCTACCATCTGTTTTTGGATTCACCCAATCCTACTCTCACATGGTTATTTTGTAGATACAGTTGAGATCATCATTACTATCATCATCTCGCACTGGTTTTGTATAGCGCACTCCTTTGACCAGATCTAAAGGCACCACTACACATAGTGACTTATTCTCAAAAATCATTTTGTGCTTCTTCAGATTTATTATTCCATTCATATCAGTGGCCCAGTCTATTCCCAGTAGCGTGGGATAGGGATTTCTATCATCAACAATCTCTATCACTTCGAAGTCCGCCAACGCACTCTGTTAGGGTCCCACCCTAACCCTCTTATTTATGTAGTGGGATCACGTCATAATAAAGAGTCAATAAAGCCCATATTAATAATTGTAAGTGGTTAACCCACTATTAATGACAGGACCACAATTAGTTGCAAATGGGCCATGGTATTAGATAGATGGTATTAATAAAACCCATGGTATTGATCCATGGTATTGCATGTATGAGTCATATATAAAGGATAGAGACTCCCTGCGAGGAGCATCGTGTCTTATCTTTGAATCGAGCTCTGCTCTATTGGAGGTTGCCCCCTCGAAGAGGCCAGTGAACATTGCTTTCTGAATAATAAAATATTTACTGTTGACTCTCACTATTCTATGTTCTGGGTATCTTTCTTTGCATATTCTGTATTTGGGTACCTTTTTGCAGGTTAATAGCATAACAAGTGGTATCAAAGCACTTTCCAGGGCCGGTGGGATCTCCATTTCTTAGAAAAAAAAAAAAAAATTGCTAGAGACGTGTTCCAGCGTCTTTAAACCACAGGATCTGTCGTTGAGCGCATAAACCTGCGGATTTGGGGAGGCATGCACGCAGGAAATACAAGAGGTGGTCACGCTTGTTGGACTCCCTTGTAACCCCTGTGGGTACCCCTTCGAGTAGTAGCGCATTAGACAGAACCGCGTACGTACTGTCTTCCACGTACCTTCTGGGTATATCGGAAGCCCCATAGCTCCTCTACAACCTAGCCATAGATAAACCGTCGGCCGTCTTGCTGTTATAGTACACCGAGAACAGAACTCGGAGAGATTAATCGCCCATATGATAGGGTAGTCGGGTTGTACGGCTAAGGGTACGGTTGATCCTCCTTAGTTAGAGCCTTGAAACATTGGGCCGAGTACTACTGTCAGACCCTTATGTATATTGCGATCTATAGCACCTGACACTCCTCGAGACCATAGTTCCCTTTTCTATCTTGGGATCACAGCTAGATCCGCTCACGCAAAGGGGTGTAGCAGCAAACATCAGTCCGATCTATTAGATCCATCAGATCCGCAGCAGCAATCTGTTCCACCGCTCAGAGCTATCCGATCCGCCATTCAAATATCTTAGATCCACCTGATCTGAGTAGTTGTGTGGGGTTCATATACCAGAGCATGATTTTCGCAGGACTTTTGAAAACATTGACATTTTGAGGATTCGGTGACTGTAGTATTCCTAAGGAAGGAGTAAAACTCCGTTAGGAGTTTTCAGGAAAAAAAAAAGTCCGAGATCTCCCAGGGTGCCTATTGGTGATCTATCCCATCAAAATTAGGACGATGAGCTGAGCACGGTGGTACCATTCAATTCTTAGAGAAAAAAAAAAATTGGCAGTCCCAAATTTCAAGAGCATCAGGTCGGTGCATGGTAGAAACTAGAGCTCAAGCTATGGCCAATGCGACGATGGAAAAACTTGAACAAACCTTGCACTCCCTCCAAACTCAGCTTGACAGACTAACCATATTAATCCCGAGCGTAATCCCAAAGGGCAAGGAGGAAGCCCATGAGGAAGCGTATATTGGCAATGGACACAGTGAGGGTGAGTCTAGCCATTCTCCTCACCTCTAGGGCCCCCAACAACAACAATCCCGTCTGAGACCTCCCAAGTTGGATATGCATAAATTTGATGGTTCTCACCCGGCAGCATGGATAGCACAAATGGAGCAGTATTTCAATCTGAATAACATCTTAGATAATGAGACTCAGCTTATGGTGGGGAGCATGTACTTGGACAATGAAAGGTGGCAATGGTGGGAATGGCATCAACATTGCACTGCACCTTTTTTGACTTGGGCCACCTTCAAAAAAGCTCTTATAGACCGCTTTGACCAGGAATCTTCTTTTTTGGGTCGTCTTACTAAGCTCCGACAGACTGGCACAGTGGATGAATATATTATAGCCTTTGAAGCCTTAGCCTTCCGCACTAGGGGTATCTCAGATGTGTTCAGCAGTCTTAAAGAGGCCATAAAAGCTCACGTCCAACTACACCACCCTCCCACATGGATGGAGGCTTGCAAGGTAGCTTGTAACGTGGAACGTGTTTTAGCAGCCCAGTCTAGTCGCCCAAATTTCACCGCCAAGGGGCGCCCCACATAGGCTCACAGCACGACTCAAACACTTAAGGTTAAAAAGGTGTCACCTATAGAAATGGACGAAAGAAGAAAGCAGGGATTATGTTACTACTGTGATGAAAAATACTCCCCAGGTCACAAATGCAAGGAGCCCATATTTTTTCAAATTGATGCCACTGATTACAGCTCATCGGAGGAAGACCCACCACTTGAGGAACCTGAGGTGGTAGAAGAGGACAACCAAAAGGACAATGTCCCTGACGAACCAATTATTTCACTGCATGCTTTGGCAGGGATTGCTTCACCTCAAACTCTCAAAATCAGAGGTTTTATTAAACATCGCCCAGTAGTAGTCTTGATTGATAGTGGAAGTACACATAATTTCATCCATCAAAAGGTCGCGGAAGCAGTGCATTGTTTTGTACGAGCAGTTTCTAACTTCCAAGTCCAAATTGCAGATGGGGACATAATGAAATGTGAAGGTCGCTGTGAAAATGTCAAACTTCAAATGGGGGATTATCAGTTGAAGACCCACATGTTTTCAATACACATGGGTGGGTGCGACATTGTCCTCGGGGCTGAATGGCTTCGCACTCTTGGGCCAATCACAATGGATTTCGAGGAGTTATATATGAGTTTTAAGCAGAACAACTCACACATACCCTCCGTTGGACTCCAGGGGAGAGCCCCCTCTATCATCAGCTCGCATAGGATGGAAAAATTACTAAAAAAGGGCCATCATGGAGTTATAGCTCAATTTAATGCCATCCAGGCAGTCGAAACCAAGTCTCTGCTGATTCATCCTGAGATGCAACAGATTTTAAATAACCATCTGCCAGTCTTTGACAAGCCTCATGCGCTTCCACCCTCGAGAGGGGAACATGATCATAGCATCACCTTGGTTCCTGGGGCCCAACCCCCAAATGTGCACCCATACAGATATTTGTTCACCCAAAAGAATGAAATAGAAAAAATAATCAAGGAACTTTTGGAAGAAGGTGTCATGCATCCCAACATTAGTCCTTATTCATCACCGGTGGTCATGGTACTCAAGAAAGATGGGGAATGGCGGATGTGTCTAGACTTCAGGGCCCTCAATAAGTTGACAGTCAAAGATAAATTTCCCATCCCAGTGGCTGATGATTTGCTGGATGAACCCAATGGGGCTCAATTCTTCACTAAGCTGGATCTTCGCTCAGGCTACCACCAAATTCACATGAAGGAAGTCGACATTCCAAAGACTATTTTCCGAACTCATGAAGGTCATTATGAGTTCTTGGTCATGCCATTCGGTCTTTGTAATGCCCCATCTACTTTTCAGAGCCTTATGAACCATCTTCTCAAACCATATCTCAAGAAATTTTTTCTTGTCTTCTTCGATGACATCCTCATCTATAGTTGCACTTGGGCCGCACATCTTCAGCATGTAGATCTACTCTTGCAACTGCTCCGCAAGCATAAATTATTTATTAAGATGTCCAAGTGTTCATTTGGCATGGAAGAAGTTGAGTATTTGGCCCACATTGTGGGGCGTGCAGGTGTCAAGGTGGACCCCAAAAAGATCTAGGAGATGCAGGATTGGCCTCAACCTAAGACCTTGAAGAGCTTGAGAGGATTTTTTGGTCTCACAAGCTATTATCGCAAATTCATCCGCAATTATGGTCGCATAGCGAAGCCCCTCACGCAACTCCTGAAGAAAAATTCATTCTTGTGGAATGAGGATGCACAGCAGGCATTTGCAGCTCTCAAAAATGCCATGTGTTCCACTCCAGTCTTAGCACTACCAGATTTCACCAAATCTTTTGTCATTGAATGTGATGCTTCGGGTACAGGTATTGGGGCAGTCTTAATGTAAGAAGGGTGACCTTTGGCCTTCACAAGCCAACAACTAAGTGGGAAGAATCTGGGTCAATCTACCTATGAGAAGGAAATGATGGCCATCTTACATGTAGTAGAGACCTAGCGACCTTACTTACTGGGGCGACGTTTCCAAATCCGCACAGACCATCACAGTCTTAAATATTTTTTAGAGCAACGCGTATCCTCCCCACAACAAAATAAATGGCTCGCCAAAATGCTGGGATATGATTATGAGATCGTTTACAAAAAAGGGCAAGAAAATAGTGTACCAGATGCATTATCTCGCCAATTTGAGGAAGAAAGTACCCTACTAGCAATTTCCCTTCCCATTCCAGCATGGATTGAAGAGGCTCGCAAGGAATGGTTTTCACATCCCGAGCTCTCCCAACTCATTTCTCAATTGCAGGTGGATCCAAATCCCACCAAGGGCTACTCGTGGTAGAATGAGATTCTTCGCTACAGGGATAGAGTCGTGATATCACCAACATCTAGCCTCAAAAGTCGCATTTTGGTAGAATTGTACTCATCCCCCCTTGCAGGACATTCAGGCTTTCAGAAAACGTATGCTCGCACCAGAAGATAATTTTTTTGGACAGGCATGAAAAAGGACATCCTTAATTTTGTAGCAGAATGCGATGTCTGTCAACGCCACAAAGGGGAGACCATCAAATCACCAGGCACATTACAACCATTGCCCATCCCGACATCAATATGGACGGAGGTTTCTATGGATTTCATTACAAGTCTTCCAAAGTCCGGAAACAAGTCAGTCATCATGGTGGTTGTGGACAGACTTTCGAAGTATGCTCATTTCTGCGCCCTACCCCACCCGTTTACACCAACTTTGGTTGCTCAATCTTTCATGGATTAGATCTTCAAATTGCATGGCATGCCCACTTGTATTGTGTCCGATCATGACCTGATCTTCACCAGTAATTTTTGGTAGGAACTCTTCAGGCTACAAGGCACCCAACTAAAACTCAGCACTTCCTATCATCCACAAACAGACGGTCAAACTGAAGCCGTCAACAAATGTCTGGAAACTTACCTTAGGTGTTTCACTTCAGAAAAGCAACATCTTTGGGTACAGTTGTTACCTCTGGCTGAATGGTGGTATAACACCAACTATCATGCCACCACCAAATTGACTCCCTATGAAGCAGTATATGGTCAACTACCTCCTTCCCCTACTTCTTATATCAAGGGATGCTCAAAGGTACAAGCAGTGGATCAACTCCTACAAAACTATTCAACCATGCTTGCCCATCTTAGAGAGAATCTTCATCAAGCTCAAGACCATATGAAGCAACAGGTAGACCAGCATCGCTCAGAGCACCAATTTCAAGAAGGGGATCAGGTATTTTTGAGGCTGCAACCATATAAGCAAACATCACTCAAAGACAAGGGTTGTTAGAAACTATCTCCAAAATTCTACGGACCATATCAAGTACTTCAGCGCATTGGAGAAGTAGCATACAAGATGGCTTTGCCGACTACTACAAAAAGCCATCTAGTTTTCCATGTCTCATGCCTCAAGAAAGTGATTGGGAACAATTGCAGAATTCAAACCAGTCTACTTGAATTGAATGAGGAAGGGTCAATCTAGCTCCAACCTGAATAGGTCCTGGACACACGAGAACGGCCCCTGCGTGGTCGAGTGATTAGGGAAGTCCTCGTCAAGTGGAAAGACACCTCTCCGGAAGATGCAACTTGGGAACCAGCCACTATTCTTTAGCAGTTTCTGCAGCTTCAACCTTGAGGACAAGGCTATTCTTAAGGGGGAGGGCATGTTAGGGTCCCACCCTAACCCCCTTATTTATGTAGTGGGATAACGTCATAATAAAGATTCAATAAAGCCATATTAATAATTGTAAGTGGTTAACCCGCTATTAATGATGGGACCAAAGTTAGTTGCAAATGGGCCATGGTATTAGATAGATGGTATTAATAAAACCCATGGTATTGATCCATGGTATTGCATGTATGAGTCATATATAAAGGATAGAGACTCCCTGCAAGGATCATCGTGTCTTATCTTTGAATCAAGCTCTGCTCTATTGGAGGTTGCCCCCTCGGAGAGGCCAGTGAACATTGCTTTCTGAATAATAAAATATTTGTTGGTGACTCTCACTATTCTATGTTCTGGGTATCTTTCTTCGCATATTCTGTATTTGGGTATCTTTTTGCAGGTTAAGAGCATAACACACTCGCACCTTCAATTTCTACCATTATTCCTGCAATATTCCCATCGGTAGGATATTTTGATGATTTTCCATTCTTAATTGAATAGGAGACCATTGCAATGTAGGCTTACCCAAGCGCTCCCATGTCTGCTTTGGTAGAATGTTCACATGCGATCCTAAATCCATAATTACTTGATCACATGAATGTTCACATGAACGTTCACATTTCATATTCTCTGATTTGCATAGTCAATCTCATCTCCCTTCCTGTTCGCATTGTGTGCTTCCCGAGCTTCTGGACTACGCGTGGTTCTCCTGACCCAATGCACCTAGTGATGAGTTTCTATAGTCCTTTCATAGGCTTGCTGTCATGCAGTAATTTCATGCATGTCTCCAGAAAGGTAGTGAGCATTGAAGGATCCATCCCTAGTTCTAGTTGATCTTTACTACCTGAAGTGGAGGCCTCCCCGAAGATCTTCTTAGCTTCCATGAATGTCTCCTTTATACGTTCCAAATCGAACTATGGTTCCTTCGCAGGAGCCTTGCAAACCCACGCACTTTCTTTCGATTACTTACCTTTTTCATCCCCAGTTGTGATACCACTACGAAGCACTATGTTTCCATTCGGGTCTTCTTCGCGTGGTTCAGACCTCATCATTTGTAGGTTCTAAGTCGAGGGAGGCTGGAGTATCCCTTTATCATGCAATGTCACTATCAGTGTAGGGAAGTCCTCTTTCTCATGATCAAACTGGTTACAATATAAACATGATGCTCTCGTCAGATTTGTACAATCACAGGTGTAATGCCTTGGGCCTTCGCAATTGTAACAAATCAGCTGTCCACGACCCCTTCCTGGTCCTATTCCACCTCGACCTCATGCACGCCCCTGAAATCCAATGTGCGCCATCCTTGTATTTGGATCGAGGGCTTGTGTTTTGGTCTTCACTCTATAAGCAGGAGTCTTTTCCATCATCAAATCGTAAATTCTACAGGTGCACTCATCATGGCCTACCAACCTGCAGAAATTGTAGAACAACTATTGCGACGTCTATGTATGCTTCTATAATAGGTGACAGTTATATGTAGCATGCTTCCCTCCTATCTAACAAATCGCGTGCCATAATACAGGCGCCGCGCTTGGTCCTACTTGTGCCTCTGGTATTAATGGCATCGGCACTCCTCCTACCAAGTAGTTCACAAAGACTGGGCAATGGTCCTTGTCATGCCCCTGGCCTTTACATTTTACGTACCACACCTCCTTGTGTACCTCTGGGTGAGTTGTCCTATCCTGTTTTAAGCTCTGCATTTCTAGGAATAAATTTTGTAGTTGCACGTGTATTTGTTGGACTCCCAGGCTCAGATCTTCTATTGGGGTCTCGCGCAGCCTCATGGCTATTTCCAGGACTTCGGCCTGAGTAGATAGCTTCTGTTATGATAGCGTGGTCCTTAAATGCAGCATTAGTGATGCCACAAACCATGTACAGTGTTATCCATCTATCAAAGTCATGTTGGCTTCGTGAATCATACTTTTTAGTCTCTGATCCAACTCCTAGGGGGTCTCGCCTCAAAGCATCATGATTTCTCTAAACCCGATAATCAACTGCATTTCTGGTTTTTGCCTACTAAATTCCTTATTTAGTGCAGTCTGGATATCTGCGATCCCCGCATTTGGATGTTCATTAGAATGCTTAATGTACCATATCAACGCGTGATCCTACAACACACTAACCAGAGTTGCCTTCTCAATATTATCATCTGTGAATCCTTGTGCTTCCCATATAGCTTTTACCATGAACCAAAATTGGTCTAGATCCTCATTTCCTACTCCCTTGAATATCAGAAACTTTATTGCACTTGCCATATTAAACTGTGGTGGTGGCGGAGGTGGTGTGGGCGAAGTTGGAGGTGAAGATGGTGAAACCAATGGTGGTGTAGGTGGGGGTGGTATGCACGGAATTCATTGTCTTATCAGACTGATCGCGCTCCTCGATGAAACTCTCGCAATCTCCTCCTCGCTCTCTCGTGGAGCTAAAACCAAGGGACTTGTTTCTAATTCTTTGCTACTTCCATTTCTATAGGTCCTCCCACTTCGCGTTACCCCAAACATTAATTTCTTCACATAACCCAATTTTCACACAGTAGTATTTTAATCCAAGTGTTCAAAGATTTAATGTACTTACCTTGTGGTTGTTTGAGGAAGCATCATTCTTCCTCACTGTAACTGACTGTTGTGTCTACCGTGAACTCGGTGAAATCATCCTATAATTCAATCGACCCAATGATCCACACCGCATGCGAACTTCTCTTCTGACGCTTCTAGTCTACGCACCAATTCTGGAGTTCGCACAATTGGTTTTTCGAGCCTACACCTTCCCTGACTGTCTGCTAGCTTCGCGATCCACTCATACAACTCATAGGGGAAGGACACAAAGAAAATTTTGTGGATTTCCGTATATAAGTATGCTCCAACCACTATTCCTTTGTACTCGCGTATTTTGATTTTCCTGCGCTGTGAACTCATGAATTTTTCTGTTCAGCCACCCTTCAATTTCCTTCTTGGTCGGATTCTAGTGACAGGACATCAGACATCCCTTATGCAAATCTCGATCTCGGAAATAGAACCATTTGTTGGCTTGTTGGGGCCTGACCCAGCTTTGGAGGTGATTTAGGCAAACAAATATCGATACTATTGGACATTTCGGCAATAGTCCATGGAGCGCAGACTGAGGTCTCACCTGAAGTAGTATGGGAGGGTGCTAGAACTAGGTTTCCTCACCCTCGAGATGTCTGATGATTTTAGGTGGTCCGCGGTTTGACCTTGCGCGCACGTTTCTACACGCACTTATCAGTACCTCTCAGCCTATGATGCTGCCTTCGTGCAACCCTACTCAGGGCTCAATTCGCATTGTTGCCCAATCCCTTACTATTTTCCCAATATTAGCTGATCACTTAGCTTATCTGCTTGTGTTTAGTTATGCTTAACAGTGTTTTATTCATACAAGTGCGCACGCTAATTAAAACACTATAATTGCAAAAGATATTAACCACATAATAACTCAAAGCAGATACACAAGATTTGGAATTAAGCTTCTCTTTATTATTCTTCTTCCTTGGTTATAGACTCAACTTCACCCATCAAAAATCTCTTAGAAGACAATAAGAAAGCTTGGCATACAAAGCTCAAGTTTTCTTTGTGGGCAGATAGGATCAGTACAAAGAGGTCAATAGGCACCACTCCTTTTCTATTAGTATACGATGTTGATGCAACATTCCCGATTTCAATAGGGATACTAGTTATGAGATACCTACAAGAACTAGGACAAGAACAAAATCGTCTGTAGAGGAGAATAAATTAGTTGATAGAGGTACAAGAGAACAAAGAAAGGGTATATGAACAGTCTCAAGATTTCCATGATAACATCAAGAAAGTATTTGATAAGAAAGGTAAGGAAGATGATTTGAAATGCCTAGACTTAGTGCTAAAATGGGATGCTCACATTGAAGACAAAGGTAAGCATGGGAAGTTCAACAATATGGAAGGCCCCATATCAAGTTGCAACTTTTCATGGAAAAAATAGCTTTATTCTAGAAGACTTGAAAGGAGAATTACTGCATGGTGGTCCTGTCAATGGGCGGTTTCTGAAACATTATATCTCTTGAAAAACAACAGGTCACCTTTTTCATTGTAAATATCCATGTTATTTAAAAAACATTTGTAGGTGTGGATAAGCATTTTAAAGATCTTGAAACCTGAGGAGAAGTCCCTGTGGTTCTGACAAATGTCTATCAGAGAATAAAATTGTTTTACCTCAGTTGTGTTCTTTTTCAAAACCCAACAGAGTTTGCAAAAGATAAAATGTTTTTGAGAGGTGATTTTCTTATTTAGATTCAGTCGAATTATTGCTTTAAGCAATATTATTTTAATAAATAGACCTCTGGTATGTGGGGTTCTTGCTGCCATCGATGATCGACAACATCCCCATGGAGCTAGCTGTTATCACATATGTTTGTGTTTGAAATTTTTTAATGCTGACAATTGCAGTATTAGATAAATATTTGTAATAAACAGGAAACAATGGGGATAATGGGACTATTAGTGCTATTGTGATTTCAATTTTTTTTAATAAATACACTGATAATGGGAGTGTCAACGTTATCGGGTTTTTTAAAATGCAAACCAATGATTTTTTGTGGGTAACTAGGGTATTAGCACTAAACATTCAAATTTTCATTTTCATTTTGAAATGCGCTGACATGTTCCACATCAGCAAAATGGTGATTATGATCTGATCACGCTCAGATAAATCCGATAAGAGAAAAAAACGTGTTGAAAGGATCCTTTCAGCCACCAAAGAGGTAATTGGGTAAATTGTAATGATTGAAGGGTTAAATTTTTTTTTTACTTTCAATCAATTATGATAGTAAACCGACCAGAACACGATGTTTAATGAATTTTATCCATATAGAAAATTATTCATTTCAGTGTAATTATTATAATATTTTATCACTGAAAACACTCTTTATGTTGAGTTACTTAGCAGAATTCATGGGGGGTTCACTTAATGAACCTATGGCATAGCACTGGCATACTAAACAATACCCTTTATTTAAATACATATTGGAAAATACCTCTAAAAATCACATTATTTAAACCCCTATTAATACGAACCCAATACACCTTCCCAATTTAAAAAACCCTTACTTTCACTAGATATTGTAGGTATTCATTTTTTCATTAACATTTTTTATACCCCTTTATATTTCTTCATTAACTTCGAGTTCCATTTTTTATACTTTCAAATATAAAATCCCTTTACCCCCTATTATATGCTTAATATATTATGTAATTTTTTCCTCAATATATATCCCCCAATATGAATGCACGTCGTATGGTATTTGTCCCCTAGTAAATCCCTTGTGACAGAGATCCAAGATCAAATCCTAATCCTCTGATCTATGTATTCAGTAGGTTGCAAAAAAGCAATGGGGAAAGGCAGGAAGTTGAAAAGAAATGAGCCAAAGGGGTTTGATCTTCTTGATATCTACCCAGAGATTCAGAAACAATTTCAAGAGGCTGGATGGGAGGAATTCTTTAGGCGGTGCACTAATTCTCACGATGAGGTAGCGCGAGTATTTGCCCAAGGTTTCAATGCAAAACGAGTTCAATTTGGAGGAATTTATTTCCAAGTGATAGAGGAGTTAATTTCTAAGTTCAAGAATCTACCCACTGATGGAGAGAAGGCCTTTAGGAGCCACATTTATCTGGAATTGATGTGCCTTTCTTCCTAAAGGAAGAATTCAAAGAGAATGACTGGAGGGAAGGGGTGAAAAGGGCATGGCTGAAAGACAAATGACATATGGTGTTGCGTCTTTTCAGTCCTATTTCACTTGCGAGGGGCACTACAATAGGGTCAACCTTTACCATTTCCATTTTCTTTCTCATTTGGCAGGTTAGATAAGAATCAACGCCTCTTAATTTTTGTTAGAAATATTGAAGCATATGGTTTCTCGAGTTTGGGCTAGGACAAGCCCATATTCACATTTCATTTATCATAAAGTTTTGATAAAATTATTAACTGAAAACTAGTTAGAAAAGGTCAGGAGAACATGGGCTTATTTTATTTTCTGGGGAGGGTTTCAACCCTAGCCTCCTAAGTCTAAAAGGGATGGGAGAAAAAGGAGCTAAAAAGGAGGCCAAACAAGTAAAAAACTCTGACACCGAAACCTCCTCTTAAGGAACTTCTACTGTACAAACTAGAAGTAGAAAGAAGGTAGAGAAAACCTCCCCCATTTTTCCTAAAATACCTAAAGTTTATACTAGAAGAAGTGACAGGCTTAGAAAATCATAGCAAACCCCTCCTCCTCCTATTGAAAACCGTCATACTGAGAGTCCTCCTGCAGAAAACCTTCCTGCTGAAGACCTTCTTGTTGAAAGCCTACCTACAGGAAGCCAATTGCCAAAGAAAACCAAAAGAGAGATTTTTGAGCCCCATGATGGAGTTTCAAATGAGAAACAACTTACCATGTTTGAGATGTTCAAAGGGAGGGAAATCCTCATGCTAGACCCTGGAACAAGCTTAGATTGAACATCAAACTAAAGACAAATCCAAATATTTCTAAAGAAATTATAAATGTGCATGATATATCGTTAAAATTCCTAATCATAAACAGTGAGAAAACTATAGTTTCTCAAAAATCAAAGAAAACAAAGGCCACCAAGAAAATAATTCCCATGGAGACTAGACAAAGAAAAATACAGAGGATGGCTAATGTCGATGTGTTGTTGGAAGTAACCAATACTCTTAGTTGAAGTTGTTTTTGGTCTTTTGAGTTTTTTTACCCCATGTTGTTAAAAGGAAATTTTGGTTTTCGACTAACAAAGGGATTTTTAGTGTTTTAATACAAGAAAGCATAAAAGAGCGCTAACAGTTTCATTGTCAGCGTGTTTTGGTGGAAATTTTGAAGGAAAACACCGACAGTCATCCCATCAGCGTAATTATCAATTCTAACCACTAAAATTGACCACCAGACTACCAATGAATTATCAATTCCGGTAGCTAAAGATTGGTAGTAGGATTATAAGCAAATTCCAAGAATGGTGTTTGAGGAAGCAAGAGCTACGTAACAGAAGACTGTTTTTGAAGGAATGAAAAGGCTTGATTCCTAGCGAAGGAGGCATAACAATGATGCACTTTCCAGTCCTCGTTTTTCGCACGATTTACAACAATTTATTTTTTGGAAAAATAGATATGTTTTGAAGAATATTTTACATCCAAGTACCTATAGATAAACATTGTTATTTCTATATTAATATAATTAATTTTAGCTGGAAACCTATTAGCTATTGTATTTTCTATATAAGCAGTTTCTAAAGAAGAAGAAAGGGTTGGAACTTTTGAAAGATAACATTTTATATTTATTGTGTGATCAAAATACAATAAAATAGTTTATGTGAGTAGTTTGCAGAAATTTGTGTGTTGCAATTCCCTATTTGTCTCTTGATGTAATATTTTCCTCAATGTCTAAATGCTAAGTGTCGAATTTGGAATTCAAATTTACTGTGCTCCAGTTCCTTATGTCTCAGGTATTTACATACTTATTTTTTTCTACATATATATCACACTTATTTTCCTCCATTATTCTCCAAATTTGATAAAACTTGTCAAAGGAATTGTTACTATCTCACTTTTGTAATATTTTCTCACTGAAAATGTGCCTATATAAACATGATTAGGTCAGACTCCATGCCCAATGGTTATATTTTCCTACAGTCCAACCAGCCTCAATTTTTTCTTAAATAAATCGGGCCATAAGACTTATTGGAAACCCTCTACCACTGTGACCTTGGGTAGCTGAGTTTATGGAGATATCCCTCTCTAGGTTGAAAGGGCCAACTTTCAACCTCAAAGTGGTTTGAGGTTACATTAGAGGTTTTCCCACAACCAGGGTTTCCTCTAAGAGATAACACACTCATCAAACTTATATACTTTTCTCTTTTCTTTTTAGATTAATAAACGACCAAATTCATATTAATTCAAAAAATATCATTGAGTTATTAATTCTAAATTTGTATATTATAATTAGTCCATACCTATTTTTATATATTCTTAACTATGGACTTATCTTTTTATAGTAAAAAGTATTCATTTTTTAGTAAAAAGTATTCATTTTTATTTTTAGGGTAAAAAGTATTGACTTCTTATTAGATCATTTTCCCACCCAAAAACTACTATTATAATTAGTTTTTATGGTTTTTTTTTTCTAATATGTTTTTCGAAAGCGTTTGAAAAATAGTTATTAAATCAAATATTTTAAAAATAAAATATATTTTTATGTTGATAGGTATTTTCTCTATAGGTCTGGGGTGGGGAGGCATTGTTCAACCCAACCAATTATAGAGCCTTGTTTTCATCTATCTGACACGTGGAACAAAAAACTCTAGCATATGGTTCCTCAATTCCAAATCCCACATAATCTCCTCCCAATATCCATCCAAATCCTGCACGCCTCTCTTTCAAATTTACAAATCCCACTGATGCTAATTAGATTCTCATTTTTGGTTGGAAATGGGAAAATTTTATAACATATAATATACATGGGCTCATTTCAATTTTCATATCAAGTAAGAAATTTTTTCACATTTGCTACGAGACCCTTCCAAAAGAATTTATTTCTAATAAAAAAATATCATATGTAACAACCCTAATGAAAATTCCATATAATAAAAGCTAGTAAAGGAAAAAATAATAACCACGGTTGATGGGACACTTATTCCAAGCTTAATGTTGGGAAAAGCATCCTAGTGTGGGTGTTCATTGGTTTATTATGGCTAAGGAAATTGGAAAATGAAATCCTTAAGCCTTTGGAAAGGTAAAATGACATTTTTGGCACATTTATTTATGAAAATAATGGAAATTAGGAGAAAATGAAGGTGAAAAGTCATAGGTTGCATGTGAGGAAAATGAAGGAAAATAATGGAAAATTAAGAAAATAGAGGCCTAATTGATAAAAAGTCTTATGAGATCAATTTGTACTTTTATCAATTCAATTTTGGAGCTCTCTCAATAGTCTCTCTCTCTCTCACTCTTGTACAATTGAGTTTTCTTGGAGAATTTTGACATTGGATAAAGAAAGGTAAAGATGGAAAGAGGAAACAGAGATCAAGCAAGGAAGAGCAGGATCAAGCAACTACAGCAATATTATTTATAGGTATCGATTTGCATGTGTGTTTTCCTTGCTAGATTTGGAATGCATGGTATTGCATGTGGTTCTTTTGTTGTTATGGCATGGGTTTTTCCATGCGTGATAATGTTCTCAACCTAGCCTTTCCATATCCAGATAGCCATGGTGTGATGGGTTTCTCATGTTTTTGTTGAGTTGGATTGTTGGATGGATTTGAAGCTGAGTGAGGTGGATCTACGAATGTTAGAGCACACGGCCTAGTGGTCCCTAAAACCGACTATGGATCACGGTAAATCCACTGGCCTAGTAACCCCTGAGCTAGAACGTGGGTTGCAGTAAATCCATCATTGTGTTTCCTCGATGGCCATAGGAATCCTTGTTAGTGAATGGTAGGATATACGGTAAAGACAAGAAGTGGATTTCTCTTTTTTGGCCCTAGTAATCCTGAGTTTTGATATACTTTAAATCTTTGAGAGTGGGTCTCAGTTTAGAGCCTAGTGATCCGATGTGGATTGGGGTAAAGCCTGAGAGACTAGGAGATGAGAAAATTCCTCATGGTGTAGGTGGAGAAATCTGGTGGCATCCATGCTTGTTTGGCCTAGTGATCAGGTGGAGATCATGGTAAATCCTGTTATTACATGTTCATTGTGTTGGCCTAATGATTTTGGATGGAATACGGTAAAGCCTAGTTTATATTGATGAGGGTGAGGTGGTTTAACCTTGGGATGCCCTGGTTGGTTATTTTGGTTTGAGCCACACATTCATGCTTGGAATATGGCACAGGGGTGAACAGATGAAGAGATATTTTTCTAATCCATTCTATGGTTGGGTGGAACGTGGTATTCCCATCCCGAGTTTGGATTTTGCATCATCAATATGAGGTCATTTCTCCTTGTAATTCTAATTATACTAGTTTATATGTGGACCATATGGTTGTGATTTCCTTGGTATTTTTGTTGCTATTATGCTGGTTATGTATATGTTTTTGAAGAAATGTTTGTCATGGCTAGTAGGGGTCTAGTTAAGGGCTTGTTCCAGTATTTACATTTTCATCATTGTTTCCTTGTTATATCTCTATTTTGAAGGTGTCATTCAATTCTAGGTAGTGACCCAGGCTCTGGGCTTGAAAAAGTGGCTCAAATCCCAGGGACGTTGGCACAACACTAGGAAAAATAGTCCCTGGACGCTGACATGAGAGCATCCAAAGCCTCCAAGATGTTGTCAGATCTATATCATGGGAGAATCTGGAGGTCAACTGGCCTAAAACCTCAGTGGGACCTAGTGACTAGCTACCTTAGTGGTTGTGAACTCTTATAAGTTGGCATGCACATTGAGAAGCTTGAAGGAAGAAATAAGGAGTTGTAAGGAAGACAATGAAAAAATCATGCAGACACCAGAGAAACAAGCAGAGTTTAATGCTATAGTTCTTCAAAGTTTGTCATAATTGCAGTGACAAGGGCCACTTCAGATTACCCATGGACAAGAGGACATAACCAATGGGTTATATGGAAGTAGGTCTAAGGGTGGTCATAGGTTGAATAGAGATGATACAATTAGAGATGGAAGATTGTTGGATACTCTGGATATGAGAGGTGATGGATACATGTATTTTTCTAGTTCTGGTGCTAATAAGCATCGTGATCGTCATCTTTATTATCCTTATAGGTGGATAGATAGGGGATACTTTCCAGATGAGTTTAAGAAATCAAAGCCACCTGCTTTTGATGGAGATGTGAAGAATCCAGAAGATGCAGAGGCTTGGATAATTAGGATGAAGAAATTATTTAAGTTGCATGAGTACATAGATAATATGAATTCCATAATAACTATCTTCAACTTGAGAGGTAAAGCAAACATCTAGTGGGAAGATGTGAAGCAGGTTAGATACATCAGTACAGATGAATTGAATTGGCATAAGTTCCAAAGGCTTTTTAGGAATAAGTACTTATCAGAAAGGTACAATGACAGTAAGGCCAAATAATTCTATGAGATAAATATGGGATCAATCATAGATGAAGAGTTCACGACTAAGTTTTAGGAGCTATTGAGGTATGTACTATATCTTAAAGATGAGAAGGCTAAATTTTAGAAATTTAATAGTGGATTTCCATTATCATTTCGATATCAGATTGAGTATGATGAGCCTCAGTCACTTGAGGAAGTTATTGGTAAATTCAAACATTTCTATGAATAGTCAAAACGTAAGAATGAATCCCAGCAAGGATGGAAAGGAAAAGACAAAGGTAAATATAAATGGAAGCTGAAAAGAGCAGGCCTAAAAATGCAAACGAGAAAGAGAATGTGGAACCACAAAAGAGGTTCAATGCAGCTAGACAGGGACATGGGTCACAACAACAACATAGAGGTGAGGGTATTGATTGGTTGGAATGTTGGACATCTGGTAAGGAGCACCTTAAGAGAGATTTTCCACAAAATCAGGGTGGTAGGCATCAAATATATAGTATGCATGAGGCACAGACTATTAGGGATATTGTTTAAAGTGTTCCTCGTATTTATGGAGCATTGGATAACAAACAAGCAGACCATCATGCATCTATCATTGAGATGGATGGTAAGATTTGTGATCAAGTTATCTCTATGTTGATTGACCCTGGATATAATAATAGCTATGTTATTCCTAACTTGGTGCATAAGTGTGGTTTGAGTAAGGAATTTCATGCATAATATTGGTTAGTGCAGTTGGATACATGTACAAAGAAGCGAGTTCATCATTGGGTAAGATCTTGTGAATTTGATTTGAATGGTATTCCTACCTTACACATTTGAATGTATTATTCTTGGTATCATACAGTTTGTTGTGGGGCATGGATTATTTGTATCTTCATAGAACCAAGGTGGATTGTTATGAAAAATAAATTGAGTGTGTGGATGACAATGGGGAACCATGCATCTTGTAGGGAAAGAAGAAAGCCACATCAGTTAGGATGATGATAATTATGCAGGTAAAACGTAGTTGCAGAAAAGGGTGTGTGTTATTTGCAGTACACATTTTTAATGACAAAGGTAAGGAATTTGAGGATGCATATTTTTTGAGAAGGTACCTAGTTCTACAACAATTTCAAGATGTGTTTCCCAAGGATATTTCAGAGTTTCCACCTCATAGGGAAGTAGACTTTTCTACTGTGTTAGTGTTAGGGGAAACTCAAACATCAAAATCACCTTACAGGATGAGCACACCTGAGTTAGTAGATTTGAATTTGCGGTTGAAGGAAATGTTGGACAAGGGATACATTAGGCCAAGTGTATCACCTTGGGATGCACCGATATTTTTTGTGAAGAAGAAACATGGTACTCTCAGATTGTGCGTTGACTATAGGAAATTCAACCAAGTGACCATCAAGAACAAGTAGTTGTTGCTGAGCATTGATGACTTGCTCAATCAGCTGAAGGGAGAAACATTGTTCTCGAAGATTGATTTGAGATTAGGATACCACCAGGTATGCATCAAAGAGGAGGAAATTTACAAGACAACTTTCTGGACCAAGTATGGGCATTATGAGTTTGTTGTAGTTCCATTCGGTTTGACTAATGCTCCAACTACATTTATGTGCTTGATGAATAACATCTTATGTTCACATTTGGATAAGTTTGTTATTGTGTTCATTGATGACATATTGGTATATTCTAAAAATGAGGATGTCGAGAATTTAGCAACAATGTTAAGGTTGTTGAGTGAGCATCAGTTGTATGCTAAGCTCAACAAGTGTAGTTTCTTTTAGACTGGGGTACATTACTTGAGACATATTGTCTCCAAGGATGGTGTTGCAGTAGATCCAAAAAAGATAAGGACCATCCTGGAGTGGGGAGCTCCTAGAAATGTGGATGAGATGAGATATTTCATGGGGTTGATAAGATATTACAGGAGGTTCATCAAGAACTTCTCATGGATTTATTATCCTATTACATCCTTGCAGAGGAAAGTTAAGAAGTTTGATTGGATATAGGAGTGTGATTGTTGGCATTATGATGCATGTGTTGTCCTTGATGGAAATTCACTTGTAACAGAACAAGTATATGGTAACTAGATGAATCCACACATCTGTTCAAAGGTGACAAAGTGATGGAACAGAATAGCAGAATGATGGGACAAAGGTTTACAGATAAGAATCAGAAGTTTAATAAAGGTGAATATTTGAAGATCTATGCGTGGGTTCGTCAAGGCCAAGTCACGTATACACACACGTACAAAGAATAAAAGTTGTGTACATGTTGGCGTACTAATTTAAGAATACCAAGGGTCCTTACCAAGGTATTAGCCCACAATATTGAGCATAGTAACGGTTACTTCATCCCGTCCAAGATTACCACCATCACTAGTGTAGTTTTGACCCATGGTATTGGCTAAGGCTCTAACTATATAAGGAGGCGAAGATCAAAGTGATAAGTGTGCATGTGAAAGGGTTTTTGATGAATACTTTAATCTGAAGTATATTTTCATTATAAGGGCCATAGTTGACACATAGATTTGAAATAATTATGCATCAATGAATGCAATGATGGATCAGGATCATGAGACATAAAATGACTTTCCATTGTATGATTTTCTCATTGATTAACTAGATCTAAGTATTGATGCATGTTTTTATATCTAAATATTTTTCTGGGTCTTTTTGAAGTTCTGAAGAGCTACATAATTTTAGGTCAAAATTTGCAAATCTATATGCAAGTTGATCTCGGTTAAGTCACGTTTACACGTGGGTTCGTTTATTCAAAGTCATGTACATACAGGAAGGGTTTTTTTCATAAATAATTGATCAACCTGATCACTAGTGTTGTATCTCTGTTGGTTGTTAATGATGTCCTCATGTTGATCTGGGTTGAGTGATAATGTCTGAAGTAGAATTGATTAAACGGTGAAGTTGAATCTGGTTACATGTTGATTGGTTGAAAAGCTTATTGATGTTGCTAACTGTATGAGGGCTTTGTAATCTAACAAAATATTTCAGAATAACTCTGGTCAACTTTGTGTCTGATTCAAAATTACAAGTCTTTATTATATTAAGATCTGTACACAGGTTTCTCTATAAAAAAGTGTGTATACACGCTGGTTGCCTTAAGTGAAGTAGCGTATACATGTTTGCATATAAATGATCAGGGTTGCAATTGATTCTATGTGGTGATGAAGTATTCTACATTCAGTTCTATGTTCTGGTTACAGTGATCTCACTGTTTTGTTTGAATTAAGTTGGTGTTTACCTGAGTTGATATACAAGTTGTGATGTATTAAAGAAGATGGATCTAGTGTGAAAATTTATGAAACGTGGTCCACGGATGTTGCTGAGGGTTGGATCCTTTAGTGAGCAAGTTGAAGCTTCCTTCCAGTAGTAGCTGGTAATCAGATTAGGGGGTTGAATCTCTCTTCTAGTAGGATCTGGAGAACGAGTGAAGGTTGTAGCCTTTAGCAGGTGGGTGCCTACATATTTGCATGGGTATGCACCAATACAAGAATGTAAGAAGTTTTTGATATTAATAAGTTTTGAAGACTGAGACGACAACAACGGTGGATTTATCCCACATTGAGTTTCCACCTTAAATCCTAATGTCCATGTGTGTTTCTTATGTGTGATACTTTATTATGTTCTTACTGCACCTGCTTACTGATTATCAAATATTTGATAAATCACTTACATTCTGGATTAATTTTAACAAATAAAGAATTAGTTGTTTTATAAGTTTACTAAGCATACACTAGTTTCTTTTACAATAGTCACATACATACGTGAGTTGGGTTCAGTAAAGTCATGTACATATTTCAGAAATGAAAATTATTATTGTGAGTTTTTAAAATACTAATTCACCCCCCCTCTCAATATTTTTCCCAACAATTGGTATTAGAGAAGGTCCTTCAAAAGAAGCTTGATCACTTGAAGGAAGATCTCCCGAGATGAACAATCAAGACAGAATGACATCTGTTAGACCACCACTCTTCAATAGAAATAATTTAACATATTGGAAGACAAGAACCAGATCCTATCTTCAGTCCCTTGGAACAGATGTTTGGGAAATTGTGGAAGGAGGCTACCAATATCTGGCCATAGTTCCCACAGACGCAACAGAAAATAAGGCATATGAAACCAATGCCAAAGTTGTCAATGCATTATTGGGAAGTTTGACAAAATCAAGATTTTTCAAAGTTATACAGTTAAACACGGCAAAATAAGTATGGGACAGAATCATTCAAAGCTATGAAGGTGAAACAAGGTAAAAAGTGTTAAACTCCAAACTCTTAGAATTAAATATGAAACTCTCATAATGCATAATGATGAAGATATTGCTAGTTTCTTTCTACGTATAGATGATATTGTAAATCACATTAAAATCTGGGTGAAGAAATAAAGGACACAACCTTATTAGAGATAATATTAAGATCTCTAACTCCTAAATTCGAGTCAAAAGTGTCTACCATTGAAGAGAAGTAGGATCTGCAAACTCTTACTATTGTTCAACTTTAGGGGGTCCTCATTGTTTCTGAAATGAGGAAAGGAGGTCCCTCAGAAGTCAGAGAAGCCACATCTAAATCATCTGGAAAAGGAATAGAAAAAGAAAGGAAGAACACAAGGAATTAGGATTTATATAAGAAGAAGATGAGGTGAAATTTGTAAAGAAACTTCAACTCGACACTGGAAGGTTCAAAGGTAAGCTTCCCTTCAAATGTTTTTCTTGTAGTAGAGTTGGTCATTATGCTGCTAAATGTCTTCATAAATACAACCGTGACAAAGGGAAGGATATTGCAAAAGGTAATAGGAGACGGTTTGACAATAAAAGAAATTATTATACTCATGAAGATAATGGTGGCTTGTCAAATAGTATAGAAGGAGAATATGATCAAGATCTTAAATTACTCATGTCTTTTGAGAAAAATAATAATGAGTCTAGTGATAAATTTGTGGATGTTTTAGAGGAAACAAATTTCTTTGAAGAAATTACTCAACTCAAAAATTGCTTGGAAGAAAACAAAGTAGCCATAGATACATTGAAGCATCAACTCATAGAAAAAGAAAAGCATAATGAGAAGTTAGAATGTGAAATAGAAAGTCTAAGAAAGGAACTTGAGAAAATAAAAACTCTGAATCTTAGATTTTCTAAAGGATCTGAAACCTTAGATGAAATTATCAAGGTACAATGCTCTCCTCTTATGAAGATAGGTCTTGGATACACTAGAGAAACATCTCAAACAAAAAATTCTTCAACCACCATCGGAATCTATCTAAATGCAACAAAAATCAATCAACAAATCTTTAGTCCTCGGCAAAAGAATAAAGGAATTCCATAGGTAAATCATGTTCACTCTAATCTAAGGATGAACAACGACAGAAGCACCGGTCAAAAGGTAAACAACACTAGAAGATTCTATGATCACATAAATTTCTTCTTTAATGGACAATGTTTCTCATGTCATAATTTTGGTCATCATGTTGCTCAATGCGTCGCATACAAAACCATCATGACTAGAGAAGCAACAAAACAAAGGAATGAGACAGAGTCAAGAAGAACACTTATAATAACTTCTCACCTCTTAAAGATGAAATTGAATGCTCATTTTCCAATAACTTTGGACATGGAGAATCTGAATGCAGGAGAAAACTACAACTAACATCTCAAAAAGAGAAAATATCAACAAATTCTAAGGTATGGAAAAGGAAAGATGTAACAACCCCGAAATTAAAACATGCAACTAATTAGATTAATCATACAATTGATAATCAACACACAATTTATCAATTATTTAACATCGAAATTTAGAAATATGAGTAGAGACAACTTACTTGTGGCGATGATATTCCTTACTTGTGATTTCGGAGTTGAATACTATTTGAATCTTGCTAACCGCAACAAAGTTTTGTGAATGACTCTCCACCTAACTATAGGCTCAATTGCACAAAATCTTGCTACAATTGACCACCCTCGAGCCCTCAATCAACGTACTATTGCCAGGGAATCCTTTGTCTCACAACACTTTTCTCCCAAGATAATGGATGATGGAATCGGAAAATGATCTCTCATCTTCCTCACCGTCTATTCAATAGAGCAAACATTAGAAGGGGAACCGCATGCATACATTCCATGTATCAACATGCAACTTTTATTTCTTTATTTAATTATTAACTTAATTTAGTAATTCTCTTAATATATGTTTGATTTAAGGCTTTTGTGGAAGTTTTTTGCAGTGGTGTGATCCGGATTGTCCACAGTTTTTTGTTCATTGTGTCGACGTTTCAAACCCCAAAGGGGGTCCATCATCAAGACAAATAAAAAAGATAGAAAAAGAATGAGAGATTATTGAGAGAAGGAGACATGAACCTTGATATAAATAGACCAAGAACCCTAAATTTGTCTAAAGGGCGACACTTGATTTCAACATTTTTTTATTTTTAATTAATTTATTTATCAATATTTTTATTATTTATTCATTGTTATTTAATTTTTAATATAATTCTTTCTTATTTATTCCTTACTTTTTGATAGCTTTACTTATTTACTATTTTATAGTTATTTTTATTTAATTATTTAGAACTCTAGTATTTATTCACTATTTATTTTTTTATTATTATATTTCTTTATTATTTATTATATTACATTATATATTTTTCTTTTTTGTTATATTCTTTCTTATATTTATTATATTATTTATTTATTTTTTTATTATTTTTAGGGGACATTACAAAAGAGTTACAGTCTAAAAGTTGTGGCATAACATTGTTTGTAGAAGGAAAATAAAATCAATGGTACATTGATAGTGGAAGCTCAAAACACATGACATGTGATAAAGATAAACTTATTTCACATAATGCTTTAGAGAAAGAAAAGAATGTCACTTTTGGAAATGACTGACCTGGTGTCATTAAGAGTAAAGGTTCTATTTTTATAAAGAAAATGTTAAAGTTGGTAATGTTATGTATGTTGATGGATTAAATCATAACTTGTTGAGTGTCATCTAAATGTGTGACCAAGTAAATGAGGTGGTATTCTGATCAAAAGAATGTGTGGTTCATGAACTTGACACAAGAAATACCATAATAAAAGGAACAAGAAAACCAGAGTTCAATTCAATGCCAAAGAAGGATTAGCAAGTAAGCCTCTTGAACTTATACATACTGATTTGTGTGGACCAGTAAAGAAAACGTCACCTCATGGAGAACAATACTATATCTTATTCATTGATGACTTTTCTAGAATGTGCTGGATTGGTTTATTGAAACACAAAGATGAAGCATTTGATAAATTTAAAGTCTTGAAATCATTAGTTGAAAATGAATTAAATATAAAAATCAAATGTCTTAGATCTGACCAAGGAGGAGAATACATATTAGATGAATACTTTGATTTTTGTTAACAACATGACATAAAAGACAATTTTTTGTAGCCAAAAATCCTCAACAAAATGGTGTGGCAGAAAGACTGAATAGAACTATTCAAAAAATGGCTCGTGTTATGCTTGATGTGTCTAGAACTCTTGACACCTTCTGGCGTGAAGCTGCACATACCGCATTAAATATTCTTAACAAGACTCATGTTCATGTGAATAGTGTGAAACTCCGTATGAACTTTGGTATCATAAGTCTCCCACTATAAAGAATTTTAGATTTTTTGGAAGCAAATGATTCATAAAAAATAATGATGAAAATCTTGGTAAGTTTCAAGCCTAAGCAGATGAAGGAATACTTCTTGGTTACTCATCTAGAAGCAAAGGATACAAATGTTAAAATAAGAGACTTCAAAAAATTGTTGAATGCAATGATGTTGTGATGGATGAATCATGCACAGATCCCAAAAAGGTAACATCAACAAAAGAGGACGATGATGAATAATGCTTTCCCACATCAAATCGCAATGATATAGAATAAGAAACTAATGAAGAAGCATAAGAAGACACATCAGAGAAAGAAAAGGCTCCATCCAAGTATGTTCAAAAGAATCATCTAGAAACTCAAATTCTAGGAGAAAAGTAATATGGGGTACAAACAAGAAGAACCCTTGTGGGATCTCCTAGTTATCTAGCTTTATTATCCACCATTGAACCACAAAATGTAAATTGATCTAGTAAAGGTGAATGTTGGGTTAAGGTCATGAATGTAGAACTTGATCAAATTGAAAAGAATGTTGGGAATTGGTTCCAAGGCCTCATGATAAAAATGTTATTGGGACAAAATGGACATTAAAAAATAATTTGAATGAAAATGGAGAGGTCATTAGGAGAAACGATAGACTTGTTTGTAAGGGTTATGCTCATTGAGAAGGTATAGACTTTGAAGAAACATTTGCACTAGTAGACAGACTCGAAGCCATAAGAATGTTTCTTGCACTTTCAAGTTTCTGATATTTCAAAGTTTACCAAATGGATGTAAAATATACCTTCCTTAGTGAAGATATAGAAGAAGTATATATTGAACAAACAGAAGGATTCATTTTGGGGAATGATGAAAACCTTGTATGAAAACTCAAAAAGGCTTTATATGGGATAAAACAAGCTCCACGGTCATGGTATTATCGTCTTGACAAATGTCTTCAACAATAAGGTTTCACAAAAGGATCCGCAGACAACAACTTGTATACAAAAATTGAGGATGATAAACTATTAATTATTGTTGTTTATGTTGATGATATCATCTTTGGCAGTAATGAAGAATCTATGAGTCAAAACTTTGCTTTTGTTATGCATCAAGAACTTGAAATGTCTTTACTTGGGGAACTAACCTATTTTCTTGCTCTATAAGTGCAAAAAGCAAAAGATGACATCTCTCTCTCACAAACAGAATATCTCAAGCAGATTCTGAAGAAGTATGGGAAGGAAGATTGCAAACCTATATGTACTCCCACGATGATAGGATCAGCCTCAATTCTAATGATGATTCTCCCGTAGTAAACAAACCAAAGTACAGGTCTATTATTGGAAGTCTTCTTTATCTAATAGGTACGAGACTGGATATCATGCATGCAGTTGGGATTGTTGGACATTTCCAAGTTAATCCAAAGGAGTCACATCTTTAGGCAGTAAAGGGAATATTCAAATATCTCCAAGGAACCCAAGACTTTGGTCTATGGCATCCTAAAGATGCAGATCTTACCCTTCATGCATACATAGATGCGGATTGGGTTGGAAATGTTGATGACCGGAAAATCACTATGGAGGTGCATTTTACATGGGGCCCCGATTGGTATCTTGGTTCAGCAAGAAACAAAGTTCCATTGCCTTATCTTCAGTGGAAGAAGAATCTGTGGCTATTGCATCTTGTTGCACACAACTTCTCTGAATGATGCAAACATTACAAGATATACAAATCAAATGTTCTCCACCCATCTCCATCCTATGTGATAATACAAGTGCTATTAGTATTTCGAAAAATCATGTTATGCACGCTAAGACCAAGCATATTCCAATTAAGTATCACTTTCTACGAGAACAAGTGTTTGAGAAAAAGGTTAACTTGGAGTATGTTCCCTCCAAAGAAAACGTTGTTGATATATTTACTAAACCTCTTCCCAGAGAAGCATTTGAATATCTGAGACAGAAACTGGGAGTTGTCTTTGCCTCATTTTGTTATTAATCTAGTCTTCTTAGTCTACAAGTGCAAATTCAAAAGGTTGCTTTATGTACGCAGGTTTCATGAAGTATAGTCACGTATATACACGTTTCTTTGCAGATAGTCGTGTATGTTTTTCTCTGATAGAAAAACAGTGGGACAAACTCAATATCAACCTCTAACATGCTACTGATAGCTATGATTTGATTATTTCTTGGTCTAGTGTTGATAGGTATAGGCTGCGGATATGGTATTGAGTTATGCTTTTCTCATTTATATTTATCTGGTTGACGAAGATGCTTTGGTGAATGTGTTGTTGGAAATGAACATGTAGCATAGGTTCAAAGGGCAGCGTTAGCCTTGCATAATATAATGCATTGTTAGCATTATGGTTGTTGAATTATGCTACTATTAGGATCTTTTGGTCTCAAGTATTAATGTCATATCTGTCATTTGATGTAAAGGTCATGTGGAGACCTATGATGTAATAATTGTCATATTCAATCATGTATGGACTTTTTAGGTCATGTCAAATATGTAATCACACTTGGTTGGGTGGTAGTGTCAAAAATGTAATCCCACTTGGTTGGGTGATTGATGTAAGTATGAGTTCTTGGTGATAGGAAGGTCATACTTAGTTGAGTTATAGAGTCATGTTCTTCATTTGAAAATATTTCTGAAGATTCAACATGTGCTCAAGGGGATCATGGACATTATAGTGCAAATCAGATCCAAAGGGGGAGCTTTGGTCCACCCTTTGCCCTTGATGTCAAAGGGAGAGAGTATCTTAGTGTTTGAATAGTGGTTATTTAATGTATCTAATAGGCTTCTACAAGTTGACGTGATCAACACCAACATGGTTGACATCAAGTCCAAAGGGGGAGATTATTGGCATTATGATGCATGTGTTGTCCTTGATGTAAACTCCCTTGTAATAGAAAAAGTATATGGTAACTATATGAATCCATAGTTCAGTTCAGAGGTGACAGAGTGATGGAACATAATAACAGAATTATGGGACAAAGGTTTATAGATTAGAATCAGAAGTCTGATAAAGGTGAATATTTGAAGATATATATGCGGGTTCGTCAAGGCCAAGTCATGTATACACACAAGTACAAAGAAGAAAAGTCGCGTACATGCTGGCACGTTAATTTAAGGATACCAAGGGTCCTTACCATGGTATTAGCCCACAATATTGAGTGCAGTAATGGTTACATGATCTCACCCGAGATTACCACTAGCACTAATGTAGTTTTGACCCATGGTATTGGCTAACGCTCTAACTATATAAGGAGTTGATGATCAAAGTGCTAATTGTGCATGTGAAAGGGTTTTTGATGAATACTTCAATCTGAAGTATATTTGCATTGTAAGGGCCATAATTGACACATAAATCTGAAATAATTATGCACCGATTAATACAATGATGGACCAGGATCATGAGACCTAAAATGACTTTCCATTGTATGATATGCTCATGGATTGACTAGATCTAAGTATTGACGCATGCTTTTATCTATGAATATTATGATTTGGGTCTTTCTGATGATCTGAAGAGATGCACAATTTTAGGTCAAAATTTGCAGATCTATATGCAAGTTGGTATCGGTTAAGTCGTGTATACATGCGGGTTTGTTTCTTCAAAGTCACATACATAAAGGAAGTGTTTATGTTCATAAATAACTGATCAACTTGATCAATGTTGCTATATCTCTATTGTCTGTCAATGATGTCCTCATTTTTATCTGGGTTGAGTGATAATGTCTGAAGTAGAATTGATTGAATGATGAAGTTGAATTTGGTTACATGTAGATTGGTTAGAAAGCTTATTGATCTTGCTAACTATATAAGGGTTCTGTAAGCTAACATAATATTTAAGAATAACTCTTGTAAACTATGTGTCTGATTTAGAATTAAAAGTTTTTAGTATATTAAGATCTGTACGCAGGTTTCCCTACAGAAAAGCGTGTATACACATGGGTTGCCTTAAATGAAGTAGCGTATACATGTTGGCATATAAATGATCAAGGTTGCAGTTGATTCTGTGTGTTAATGCATTATTCTGAGTTCAGTTCTGTGTTCTCGTTACAGTGATCTCAATGTTCTATTTGAATTATGTTGGTGTTTGCTTTAGTCGATCTACAAGTTGTGATGTATTAAAGCAAATGGATCCAATGTGAAAATTTATGAAATGTGGTCCATGGATGTTGTTGATGGTTGAAACCTTCAGTGGGGAAGTCAGAGCTTCCTTCCAGTAGTAGCTAGTAATCATATCAAGGGGTTGGAGCTCCCTTCCAGTAGGAGCTGGAGAATGAGTGATGGTTGTAGCCTTTAGCAAGTGGGTGTCTGCGTACTGGCATGAGTCTGCACCAGTACAAGAATGTAAGAAATTTTTGATATTAATAAGTTTTGAAGACTAAGACGACAATATCGGTAGTTTTCTCCCACATTGGGTTTCCACCTTAAATCCTAGTGTTCATGTGTGTTTCTTATGTGTGATACTTTATTATATTCTTTCTGCACCTTCTTACTGCTTATTAAATGCCTAATAAATCTCTTACATTATGGTTTAAGTTTAATAGATAAAGAATTAGTTGTTTTACAAGTTTACTAAGCATATGCTAGTTTATTTTACAACAGTTGTGTACATATGTCATTTGGGTTCACTAAAGTCGCGTACATATTTCAGAAAATAAAATTATTATTGTGAGTTTTTAAAATTCTTAGTATTTTTCCCAACTGTGAGGCCAAATTTGAGTAGCTTAAGTCGTTTTTGACACATGCTCTAGTGCTAAAGATTGCATATCCAGACAAGGAGTTTGTAGTATGTACAAATGCTTGCAAGAGAGGACTTTGTGGAGTCCTTATGCAGGATGGACAAGTGGTATGCTATGAGTCACGAAAAATAAAAGAGCACAAGGAGAACTACCCGACACATGATATTGAGTTAGCACCGATCATACATGCATTAAAGATGTGGAGGCACTATATTCTTAACAAGATGTTTGTGTTGATGAGTGATCACATGGGGTTGAGATATTTGTTTGACCAACTGAATCTGAATACTTGAAAAACTAGATGGTTGGCCACGATCAGTGAGTTTGACTTCAAGATCAGGTACATCAAAGGAAAGGAGAACAGGTGGTAGATGCTTTCAATAGGAGGGTACAGGTAGATCACTTAGTAGTTATGAGCTCTTATGGGACATACTTACACGATAGGATCTTGTAGGAAGGTTGGAAGGATATCAAGTATATGGAGATTGTGCACAGGTACAGGTACAAATACAGGTATAGGTGAAGGTTCACAGGATGTGGACTATTGTCTTACAATAGATGGATTGATTAGAATCAAGGATAGGATATATGTACTAGATAGTAGTGAGCTCAAGAAGGTGACATTGAGGGAGTTTCATGCGAAACCATATTTAGGTCACCCAGGTTACCATAAGATGTTTACTGTAGTGAAGAAATTTATTACTGGTTGAATCTGAAGAAGGATGTAGCAGAGTTTGTGGTTAGTTTTTTCAATTGTTATCATGTGAAAGAAGAGTGTAAGCCTCTAAGTGGACTACTATAGCCTATTTCGATTCCAAAGTGGAAATGGGAGGTCATTTCCATGGAATTTATCACTGGGTTTCCAAGGATAATGAGACAACATGATTCCATCATGGTAGTGGTAGACAGGTTGACAAATGTAGCACACTTCATTCCAGTGAAGTCTATGTTCTCAGCTAGCGATGAAGCACAAGTATTCATTAGAGATGTGGTCAAATTGCATGTTGTTGCAAAGAACAATGTTTCAAATAACAATACAAAGTTCACTTTCAAGTTTTGGAAGGAGTTGTTTGCAAGTTTGGGCATAGAGTTGGTCTCCATTACAGCTTATCATCCGCAGAAAGATGGACAGGCTGAGAGGGTCATCATGATATTGGAGGACATGTTGAGGATGTATGTGATACATCAACAACAAAAGTGGGAAGAGTATCTTCCACTGGTAGAGTTCATTTACAACAATGGGTATCAGTAACACTTGAGGATGAGTTTGTATTAGGCATTGTATGGGCATAGTTACAATACTCCCATTAGTTGGAGAAATACAGTTAATAGGGTGTTGATTGGATCGGACATGTTAGTGGACATGGAACATGAAATGCAGGTTATAAAGAAGAATCTAAAGGCAGTACATGATAGGAAGAAGAGCTCTGGAAATTGGAATAGGTTGTTCAAGGAGTTCCACGTTGGGGAATAGTTGTACTTGTGCATGAAACGAAAGAAGAACTCCTTACAGATTGGATCATGTGCCAAGCAGGAACCATAGTTTTGTGGACCCTTCGGTATTGTTGAGAGGATTGGGCTAGTAGCCTATTGATTTGCACTACCTCTAATAATGAAATTCCATGATGTTTTCCATGTGTCATTGCTTAAGAAGTATGTTGAAGATGTTGATCATGCGATTGACTGATCTGTATTGTTGGTGGAACCATATGGATAATTCTAGTTGAAACCTTAGTGCATATTGCATAAAAAGGTTCTCATGCTCCAGAACCAAGAAATTGAGCAAGTAAAAGTGTAGTGGAAGCACTTTGGGCTCGATGAAGCTACATGGGAGATCACAGATCATATGCATGCTATGTATCCTTCATTTTTTCTGGTTGAGGCAAAGAAATTTTGGTATGATGTTGGTATATGTTTTTGGTAGATGTTTTGGTGTGATGTTTTGATATATGTACATATGTATATGGATGTAAATACCACCATGAGCTATGTTATAAAGCTCTAATAAGTGGTATGGGTGTCATGTCATTATGATGTCATGTTGTTATGTTGTCATGTTGGTTTGCTTCTCAAAAGGGTGATCATTGTAAATACCTCATCGAGTTATGTTATAAAGATCCATGGGTAGTATGTTTGCTTTTAGTGGTTTTGCTAAGGTATAGGCGTGGTTGAACATCGAGGATGGTGTCCCCCAAGGGGGAGGGTTTTGTAACAACACTGGTAAAAATTATATGTAATAAAAGTTAATAAAGGCGAAATTAATAACCATGGTTGATGGGACACTTATTCCAAGTTGAATGATCCGAGTTGACTCAACGCCCGGATTAACCAAGATATTTTGCTTTTGTTATGTGATTAGAATTGCATTTAAAATAGCATAAAGGAACATAAATGCATGTTGTAACGAAGAACGAAAATGACAATGATCAACAACATAAAACTCAAGATGTTGATAATGAAGTTCGTCCAGGACGGACTACGTCTCCGGGCCCCGATGTCAAGATGGTGTAGGCCGCTGCATTAAGTGCTGTCAGTAGTGATGACCTACATAGATGGTGATGTCACTATCATACAAGAAAAATGCCCTCACGCAGGAGTTTCTCCACAAGATGTTCCGCTACAGGAATTCTCAGTCAAAAACGACTCCTATCAGTATGACATAAACTCACATATGACAATAATGAGCATCCTGCCAACATGGCATCAAAAGGATCTCGATTCAGACACACATGGCGACAACCTGAGTATCCCATCAACATGACGACAAAGGGATCTCAATAACAACATAACAAGAAGTACATCTCACACATGATTCTGCATCACTTCAAGCAAGAATCATGAAACAAGATCCCACATCAAACATCAAACAAGAATCGGTGCAGCACAATGCATAACAAAAACAGTTACATGAACAAATTGCATATACCTCACATCCTAGGGCCATTTCAAGAAAAATATGTCAAACTGCTAAAGCTATCCGTACCATCAATCTCGCGGTGTCGAATCTCATGGAAAGCATTGCTCACACGTTGAATGCTAACACCTACACTCCACTTTGAAATGTGGCCAAAAAATGAAATGATCAAATGGAAAATTTGAATGCAGCATCATATTTGTGGCATTGAATAGAGTAAAAACAACTGTCAAATTTCTGAATTATGAGAAAGTGAGAATCTGGGGCTTAAGGAATCTTTTAGATTCCCTTAGATTCTTCAAGGTTCCTTCCTCCGGATCATCTAAAGATCTGCTGCTCAAATCAAAATTCTAACTATGCCATCAGGTTCGTGTCGCTGAGAAGTGTAATATCGACATAAAGTTTGTCCAATTTAGACACTGGCAAAATTTCGCCCTCCTGAGAATTTCACTCAATCATGGTTCCACCTGCCTCTTTTCCAAGCTCATGGGTCCAACAGCGAAATTAATTTTAAAAAATGCCTCAAAAATCATGTTCCGCTCCTGGTTCCATCTGATCAAAGCATGGTTCCGCCCGTCACAATTAAAACATTATAATCCTCGATCTACGTGTCGGGTTCGTCCTCCCTCTTCGTGCACTTAGGAAAATGGGTTTATATAACTTTTTTGGGGAGATTTTACCATGTGCAATGTTTTGGTGTAGTGGTAATTTGAAGAGCTATTGGAAGGAATGTCGAGGATCAAATCCTAAGCCCTCTTTTTTTATTAAATTTAACCAATGGTTAATTGATTTGTTTTGGAATGACGTGTTTCGTTTTGTTTTGGGTTGTATTTAAAATGGCGCTTGTGTTTTTGGAGTTAATGTGTTGGGGTGTGTATTGGTGTTTGGCATATGGTTTGTTACAACCATACAACACTTTCTTTAATGTTTGTTTTCACACTAGCCAAACCATAATGTTTGTTTTCACACTAACCAAACCATAATGCGTTAATAAAGGTTTTCCACCAAACCAAATTTTCCAATACGTTGGTTTTGTTTTCCTCTTTCTTTTTTTTAATATATATTAACTTTTGGTTTTTTGTTAATATATAAACGAAGTTTTGTTTTATGTGTTTTATTTTTAAACTTAATTTGTTTAATAAAAATATATCTATCCAAAATGACTTGTGTTATATGGTTATTTTTTAATTATTATTTTTTTTTGTTTATTTGTGGATGTTTAAGAATAAATGTTAGTGTGTCATGTGTTGATGTTTTAGTGGTCATTAAGTTGCCACATAAACTTAGTGGGTCCCACTTATTCACTGGAATGTCATGTGGCACACTGTGGGTCTTGTTTTTTCCCTTGTCATGTCAAACTTTGAAGAGCTCTATCTTTCGCATACAAGCTTGGTTTGATGAACCACTCACACCACCGCGATTATGATGACGATATATTAAACATGAAATTATTTTGAACATAATCCAAACACTTTGATTTTTGACCTTTTTTGAGTCCTCTGAGACTTCTGCCTTTGTCTAGAGCCACCTGGATCAATCCTCCCCACTGAGGAGCTTTTGGTCCTCCAAAAGCATGAAAATAATCTGCAACTTCTCTATACCTTGTCTGCATCACAAGCGTCCTGAAAATGTCTCGCTTCCATCTCCTTCACCTTTGTTCTTGGGAGCCTTAAGCGATAAGCAGACACCTACAACCTCTGCAACCTCTAGTACATTGTTCTGAAAATTACATGCTTTCCTTACATGACAAACTAATGACCCAAACATCCCATACTTGCCACGCATTTATAACACATACTCGGTGGTCAAGTTTGCATTAAGATGGACACAATACCCCGACTATGAAAACAAGGCCAACATATCATTGTTGCGTCAATAAGTGATGGAAAACACATCATCACTGCAACACTTGATTTACAAACATAAGACCAAAAACTATTTTGCTTTGACAAGTGATGGAAATACAACATCACTTTCAGAGTGTAAAATGCAACACAAAATAAGACCAGACATCATTGTTACTTAACAAGTGATGGAACACACATAAGCACTTTTACATCTTAAAATGAAACAAAATAATTTACAAAAGCACGACCATGAGAAGCTAACATATCTAGAAACCATTTTTCACTCATTAAGGTGGATGGGTCACCTCCTTGTGGTGGTTTTGCTTGTCGAATAACTGCTTCACCTGGTTCATGCGCTGACACTTTGTCCTTAAGGCGTTGCTCTGGATGGAACCTCCAACATGTGGCTCTTTGATGGCCATTTATGTCGCAATGACTACAATAGGTCTTCTTCCTCGAGATCTGCTTAACATGTTTCTTTACCTGCTATTGAGAGGGTCTTTCATGCCTCCTCCTTTTATGTGTTGTTATTCTTTTCCAACACTTAAAAAATGTATGGTTATGTAATCCACAAAAGGTACATGTCTTTCGATTCCATGATTTATGTCCATTATTAACAACATGAGTATAATTGAATGAACATCCAAATATCGAGATTGGTTATACCTTTCCTTGCCGTCTATGATGTCACTATGGTGATGTGAGCTTGCCTCAGCTCTTTCCTTGCAATGGAAACTGCCATGGGATGATGGGGATGTTTTCCCATCATTATCTTTCCTCGACAATTTCAACGATGTCTCAGAAGAATCTGACACCTTCGAGCATTCCCCTTAGGTGTATCCCAAGCCTACAAATCGAGGTCTCTGCATAACCTCCAATGGTTGAGTTATGCCTTGGTTATTAACACCAAGTTCTTCTTCCTCCTTGTACCTCATCCTGGTAAGGAGCCTCATGTTTGTCCCTGTAATTGGGATCTCCAAATCTTCAACAGAAATCATACTATGTGAAGATGAAACTGAAAGGAAATCAACATCTTTTACCTCCTCTCTCGATTTGGAAAGAACTGATGAGGGTTTCTCATCATCTATTATTGGTGGTTCACCGGCTGTCTTGGCGGATTCGCCAACTTCCTTTTCGACATACCCAAGTCCTGCTTGGCGGGGTAATTCTTCTACTTTGATGGGGTTGACAATGCCTTGGCCATTAATGCCCAAGCCTTTTCCTTGATACCCCATTTTTTTCAACAATTTGGAGCCAATTCCTGTGGTATGATTTTCAAAAAAAGTGAAATCATCATCAGGAAACATACATGAAGATAGAGAACTACTTTTTACCTCACATGGGTCATGTTGTAGCTCTTCCAAGGCCTCGTCCTTAGCTTATAGCTGTCGTAGCAAACTATGTTTCTCCTCTTTCTCTTCTTGTAGATGCATCTACAATTCAACGTTCTCTGTTCAAAGATTCTGTTTGTTGTGCTTCAGTTCTTCCAGGGCCTCTTCCATGGCTTGCAACTGAAGCTGCAATCACTCATTTTCCTCTCTCTCTTTTTGTAGATCTTCATACATTATTTCCACCCTTTGGGAAATTTTGGGCATGGTTTCGTACATCACTTTTTCATCCTCTATCGCTGAACGTTCCATTGTTCACACTTGCAAGTCTCATCCATGCAAAGACCACTATGATACCAAACTTGATCTAAGTTGACTCAACTCCCAGATTTAACCAAGATCTTTTGCTTTTGTGATGTGATTAGAATTGCATTTAAAATAGCATAAAGGAAAATAAATGCATGTTGTAAAGAAGAAAGAACATGACAATGATCAGCAACATCAAACTCAAGACATTGATAACGAATTTCGTCTAGGAGGGACTACATCTCTGGGCCCTGGTGTCAAGATGGTGTAGGCCGTTGCATTGAGTGTTGTCAATAGTGATGATGTACAAAGGTGGTGACATCGCTATCATACAAGGAAAATTCCCTCACGCAGGAGTGGCCCCACGAGATGTTATGCTACAGGAATTGTCAGTCAAAAAGGACTCCTATCAGTATGACATAAACTCACATATGACAATAATGAGCATCCTGCCAACATGGCATCAAAAGGATCTCAATTCAGATATACATGGTGAAAACATGAGTATCCCATCAACATGACGACAAAGGGGTCTCAATAACAACATAACAAGAAGTACATCTCACAGATGATTCCGCGTCACTTCAAGCAGGGATCATGAAACAAGTAAGAAAACAAGATCCCACATCAAACATCAAACAAGGATCGGTGCAGCACAATGCATAGCAAAAATAAGTACATGAACACACTGCATATACCTCACATCCTGAGGCCATCTGAAGAAAAGGATGTCAAACTGCTAACGCTGGTCGTATCATCAATCTTGCAGCATCGAATCTCATGGAAAGGACTGCTCACACGTTGAATGCTAACACCTGCACTCCACTTTGAAAAGTGGCTGAAAAATGAAATGATCAAATGAAAAATCTGAGTGTACCATCAGATTTGTGGCATCGAATAAGGTAAAATTGACTGTCCAATTTTAGAATTCTGAGAAAGTGAGTATCTAGGGCTTAAAGAATCTTTTAGATTCCCCCTAGATTCATCAAAGATTCCCTCATCTGGGTCATCTGAAGATCTGCTGCTCAGATCAAAATTCTGACTGAGCCATCAATTTTGTGTTACTAAGAGGTGTAAGATCGACATAAAATTTGTCCAATTTTGACACTGGAAAAATTTTGCCCTCAAAATTTCGCTCAAGCATGGTTCCACCTACAAAATTAATTTAAAAAATACATCGAAAAGTGTGTTCCGCTCTTGGTTCCATCTGAGCAAAGCATGGTTCCACCTATCACAATTAAAACATTATAATCCTCGATCTCCATGCTGGGTTCGTCCTCCCTCTTCGCGCACTGAGCAAAATGGGTTTATATAATCTTTTTGGGCACACTTTACCACGGGCGGCTGTTTAGTGTAGTGGTACTTTGAAGAGCTGTTGGAGGGAAGGTTGGGGGAACAAATCTAGACCTCTCCATAATTGACACGTTGTAATTTTATTGCACTGTTTTTGTATTAAATTTAACCAACGGGAAATTGATTTGTTTTTGAATGGCACGTTTTGTTTTGTTCTTGGTGCTTGTGATTTTGGAGTTAATGTGTTGGGGTGTGTATTGGTGTTTGGCATATGGTTTGTTACAACCATACCATGCGGCATATGGTTTGTTACAACCATACCACACTTCCTTTAATGTTTGTTTTCACACTTACCAAACCATAATGCCTTAATAAAGGTTTTCCACCAAACCAAACTTTCCAATAGGTTGGTTTTGTTTTCTTATTTTTTTTTAATATATATAAACTTTTGTTTTTTGTTAATATATAAATGAATTTTTGTTTGATATGTTTTATTATTAAACTTAATTTGTTTAATAATCATATATCTATCCAAAATGATTTGTTTTATATGGTTAATTTTTAATTTTTAATTTTTTTTGTCTTTTTGTGTAGGTTTAAGAACAAATGCTAGCGCGCCATGTGTTGATGTTTTAGTGGTCATTAAGTCGCCACATAAACTTAGTGGGTTCCCCCTATTGACTGGGATTTCATGTGGCACACTGTGGACTTTGCTTCTTCCCTTGTCATGTCAAACTTTGAAGAGCTCTATCTTTCGCATATCAGCTTGATTTAACGAATCATTCACACCACCACGATCACGATGACGAGATCTTCAACATGAACTCAGTTCAAACATAACTCAAACACTTCGATTTTTGACCCTTTCTGAGTCCTCTAGGATTTATGCCTGTGTCTAAAGCCACCTGGATCACTAAATGTTGGGAAAAACATCCTAGTGTGGGTGTTCATTGGTTTATTACGGCTAAAGAAATTGGCAGAGGTAATGGCTAAGGCTTTGGAAAGGCAAAATGGCATTTTTAGCACATTTATTTATGAAAATAATGGAAATTAGGATAAAATGAAGGTGAATGGTCACAAGTTGCATGTGAGGAGGAAAATGAAAGAAAATAATGGAAAATGAAGAAAATAGAGGCATAATTGATAAAAAGGCTTCTGAGAATTAGTTTGTAACCTTTTGTTAGTTTAGTTTTGGAACTCTCTCATTATTCTCTCTTTCTCTCACTCTTGGACACTTAGATTTTTCTTGGAGCATTTTGGCATTGGATCAAGAAAGGAAAAGAAGGCAAGTGGAAACAGAAATCAAGCAAGGAAGAGCATGATCAAGTAGCTACAACAATATTCTTTGCAAGTATCGATTTTCATGTGTATTTTCCTTGCTATATTTGGCATTCATGGTATTGCATGTGATTCTTTTGTTGTTATGACATGGGTTTTTCCAGGTGTGATGGTGTTTTCAACCTAGCCTTGCCATTTCCAGATAGCCATGGTGTGATGGGGTTCTCATGCTTTGGTTGAGCTGGATTTCCAGATGAAGTCAAAGCTGAGTGAGGTGGATCTCCAAATGATAGAGCACATGGCCTAGTGGTCCCTGAACTAGATTGTGGATCATGACAAATCCACTAGCCTGGTAATACCTAAGCCATACTGTGGGTTGTGATAAAGTTAGGATTGTGTTGTCTTGGTGGGCCTAGGAATCCTTGCCAGTGAATGGTAGGATATATGGTAAAGCCAAGAGGTGGATTGCTCTCTGTTGGGCCTAGTAATCCCGGGTTGGGATACATGATAAAGACTTAGAGATTAGGAGACATGAAAATTCCTCACAGTGTAGATGGAGAAATCCAGTGGCATCTGCGCTTGTTTGGCCTAGTGATCGGGTGGAGATCATGGTAAAAAATTTTATTACATGTTCATTATGTTGGCCTAGCGGTCTGGGATGGATTATGGTAAATAATATTTTCTATTGATGAGAGTGAGGTGGTTTAGCCTCCAAATGCCCTAGTTGGTTCTTTTGGTTTGAGTCCCACTTTCATGTTTGGAATATTGCACGCGGATGAATGACTGAAGAGATATTTGGCTCGGCCATTCTATGGTCAGGTGGAACGTGGTAGTCCCATCCTGAGTTTGGACTGTGTATCATTAATATGAAGTCATTTCTCCTTGCAATTCTATGAGTATCATATTGGTTTATATGTGGATCATATGGTTGTGGTTTTCTTGGTATTTTTGTTGCTATTATGCTGGTTATGTATATGTTTTATGATAGTGGCTATGTATGACTCTCATCATGTTTTTACTTGTAAATGAATGAACAATGTATCTATGACCTAATAGATGATAATGCATCAAATGATATAAGGGAACAATGCTTCATGGGGATTCTCATATAAGTATGAGGCCCCTATGCCTAAATATGTTATTTACACATGTCAATTACATAGTGGTGATATGTTTGACGAAATGCCGTCATGGGTAGTAGGGGTCCAGTTAAGGGCTTGTTCAAGTATTTACATTTGCATCATTGTTTCCTTTTTATCTCTATGTTTTAAAGGTATTATTCATTTCTGGCCAGTTCCCTGGGCTCTGGGCCTCAAAAAGTGGCTCAAATCCTGGGGACGTTGGCACAACACTGGGAAAAATAGTCCCTAGACGTTGACATGCCTTGGCATGAGAGCGTCCAGAGCCTCCTGGACACTGTTAGGTCCATATCATGGGAGCATCCGGGGTTCAAGTGGTCTAAAAACTTGGTGGGAACTAGGAGCTAGCTATCTGAGTGGTTGGGATGGTTCCTGGGAGTTCTGTAACTGATGTGGAAGGACTGTATGTTATGTTTCCATCGATTCCAATTCCTTGAGGTCATATAGGAGGTCGAATCTAATCATAGTAGCCTCTCCTCACATGTTTACCCCAGTTGACTGGTTACTTGGGCAGATGTGGGAGGAAGGTGTTACATCATATATGGACAGGTATTAAGTATTGTGCATTGTAATGTATTTGTTGTATCTTAATTTATATCTCTACAATAAATAATTGAACATAAATGAAAAATTGAACTCCTTTGCTATGTACCTTGTGCTTGCAAAGATTTCCATTATAGTGTAACTTTCTTATTAAATTTAACCTCCTACCTTATTTATATGACTTAAAAGTCACCCTATATGAATTAAATGCAAGCACAAGAATACTAGATTCTTTCAACAATATGCTTCCTATCTCCATTTATTAACATGATTTGGAGAATTGAATATGAAATTGGTGAAAAATATACTCGATTAAAGAATATTTAGAGGGAGGTAATAAAATAACTTGGAAGGCTTTTTAAAGAGCAAAAGGTTGTGGACATTGTAAACCAATTGAATTCGATTTTTGTGGACATCTTTTCATGCTTTAACTGTTCAACATGTTTATAGGGAAAATAATATGGGTGCAGATGGCCTATCTAAAGAAGGCCTCACATCAACGTTAGGTAGAATCCATTTCAGTGTGCTACATCGTGGGATTCTACAAAAGGTGGGTTCGTTTCCAACCGTATGAATTTTCGATGTCTTTTCCTGGATCATATGCTACTCGACTATGGTGGGTTCGTTTCCAACCGTATGAATTTTCAATGTCTTTTCCTGGCTCACATGCTACTCGACTATTTTTGGATCACACGGTTTATAGGCATACCTGTTTTTCTTTATGTACTTATTTGTATATGTTTATATCAAAGAGGTAAATCGCTGGTATGAACTATATATAGTATAGAAGACAGTTTTGTACAATTTTGTTGGATATGTAATGATGAATCATCTTTTGGTGGAAGACTATGCTTTTTTTGCCTTGATTTTGGACAAATTAGAATAATATTTGGTCATTTTTTATGTAATTAGTTTTTCTATTAATATGATGTTTTTTTCTTCCGTGGGAAAAAAATATAAAAACTTAATCTAGATTGTATTTCATTGTCCATGTATTTCGCTTCACTATTTCATTCCACATTCCCCTACTTTTCTTATGAGTGTTCCTTTTCTTGCTAGCAATAATATATATATGACAAATTTATTTTCTTCAAATTATCAAGCAGTGATTCAATACTCGACTTGCTTCATGACTTTTGTGGAGATATCACACTTTTCAAACCTGGCCCCACTTAATCACAAACCACAGTGACCCCTCCTTGATCATGAGTCGAGTCGAGTGGAGAGAAAACGAGAGTACAATATTGAATCTCCAAGAATTATGCTTTTTAGAATACATACAATGAACCAAGTTTTCATGTTTCATTAGCCACATGAATCTCCAGAAATTGAATTACACTTTTCAGAATACATACAATGAGTTACACTTTTCAGAAAAGCAAGACTTTTGAAAGTCTTGCTTTTCCACAACGCATGTGATGGAAAGTTGCAGTAAACAAGAGCCCACCATGATGGAGAAAAGAGAGTATAATATTGACTTGTCCTCTCATTATTTCAGTGTGATTTCTCCCGGTCCTCACGCCAAAGAACGAAGTGTTCATGTTTCATAGCCACATATGAATCTCTAGGAATACATGCAATGAACCAATCATTTCACGAAAGTAAGTGGCTGACTAGTCAAGAAGAAAAGGACTTTTGAAAATGTATGTAGTGAACAAAAGAACCCAAGTTTTTCCACAAGGTAGGTATTTGATGGAAGCATGTGGGATAAATTAATTTTTTCCTGTATAATCTTTGTATGCATCCTCACTTGTATATATCAATTTTGGTGGTTATAGTGTATAATTTAGTTGATATAGTCCCACACTTTTCAAACGTGACTCCGCTTAATTACAAACTAAACAAAACTGGGTTGATTTGTTTCATCCGGGTATATTTTCTTCAAATCCTTCATAGATGGTTCACTTCTCAGTTCAGGAGTCTATATAATCTAAGGTATGCAGATAGTTGACCCTTCTTTTGAAACATCAACATTTCTCTTTATTCCGTCCCCTTCATGGACACATATTCTGTATTTTTTGTTTTTTTATTATCATAGTTATTTCAAGCATTTTGGAAGCTATTTCGGTTATTAGGTACATTCCAATATGAGTCTATGAAGAATGATAATTGGTGACGCACAACAAGATCGATATCGATATTAGGATATGATCTAGTATTTAGTTCTGTTGTATTTTTCTCTTATGATGTATTATATTTTTTGGAAATTCATAGAAGTATGAAATCTATAACTCTCTTTTGTCTCTCTAGTAAATGATAGTGGTTTTTTCCTCTTGAAGGAAAAAAACACTTACAACGACCCCTCCTTGATTGTGAGTCAAGATGAATCGAGTTGAGATGAGAACAATTATTGACACGTGATTTTATAAATATCGTGCAACAAACATGAACATGGGATTAAATTTTATATATGCAACAATATTGTTTCAAACTTGTTTTATGTGTTAATGAAAAATGAAGTTTTGATGCGTAGCTGACTGTTCGATTAAAGTTTTGTGACCACCTATTTGAGGAGAGCACTTGCAAACAGTGAAGGTTTTTCATTTTTTTTTTTTATGTTTTCTTTATCATTTTTCTAGTTGCTCATATGTTTTAGAATTGTTCTGTAGTCTTGATTTCAATCAGAGAGTGATAGCAAGATTTCACTAATCATTCATTTTTCAAGTTGATTTATAATGATGGTAATGGTAGTGTAATAATTTTTCATAGATTTCTTTATATTTTCATTTTACGGTATTTCATTTCAAAGCATGAGTGGTTTATTTATGGTTTTCATTTCAAAAACATGCATATTTGATGATGAGTAAATGTGTGGCTTTCATTTTGAATAAAACTCAATTTCATTTTGGTTTTTATGCGAAGGATTGCTAAAATGTTAGATGCATAATTCTGCTTTTAGAGATTAAATTTGTGTTGCAATAAAACAGTTAAGTTTTCTTAATGAGATAGTGTGAGTTTGCTTTAAGTTTCATTTTGCAAGTGTGAAGAGCATTTTTTTATTTCATTAGAAAGGAGAAAGAAAATTTTAGTAATATTTAATGTGTTAAATCCATTTTCTTTGAAGAGTAAGATAGGAATGAAAAACATCCTTAGAAGCAATTTTCAATAACTCAATCATGCACATTAATAATCTGATTTAATAAAAATGACTTTTAGCATATACAATGCACTTTCATTTCACAAGTTTACCAACTCTGGTCGATGATTTATGTAACCATTTAAGACAATTAAATTGACAAAGATTATGTAATCATTTAAGACAATTAAGTTGACAAACATTTTGGCGTTGTTGCAGGGGAAGTGTAAATATAAGTCTTTGTTTTTTTCATTTTGATTAAAAAAAAAAACATGATATGCATAGGAAAAGAGCCTCTAGGGGTAGATTTGTAGGTAGAGGTAAGTGTTTAATTCCAACAACATCACTCACCCCACCATGACCTCATAGTGCCACACCACCCACACAAACTTGAATTCCATCTATAGAAGGCAAACACAAACTCCCTGAGGTATTAAGATCCGAAATCCAACCTACAGATTCACCAACTTCATGAACAGAAGGCATAACAGAAGAAGAAGATCCCATATCTCCAACAATAGGAGTAATTTTCCTATCTTCAAGTGGAGAACAAATTCTAGCTCAAGAGCTGGAAGTTCCTGCTGAAGAAGAGGAAGAAGATACCTATTTTAACAAACCATTGATAGAAGAACAAGAGGAACTAGAGGAAGCTAAAAACCCAATTTTGGAACAAGAACCCTATATTAGTTATGAAGAATCTACAATGGTTGTGTTGTAGCAACTGCAACACCCTCCAAAATTTTGGCCCGCATCCAATTTCAGAGTCTCATTTGAGAATTTTAATTGATGTCTACACACTCAGGTTGACCCCATAAACTTGAGTGAGTGTTCGCACCCACCTTGCTTGATCGTTCGACAGACAACTTTTGCATGTCGATGACAATGGCATGCTTGCGACCATGTTTTGGTCATACACAAGGTCTTCACTTCGTGTGTACAAGTTGTGTTCACTATATAAACATCCGTCATGCTTACACACAGTGTCATATACACTGTCATGCAAGCATCATCATGATCGTCCAATGATCAATCACAAGCGTCGCGCTTGTCGTTCACACCGTAGGTCATGTTTGAGTCATCTCGTCGTCAGGTCATGTAAGTGTGTGTTTGCAAGTTCGTGTATGCACCTTTTCACTTGCTCACACACTTAGTTGTTTTGCTAAAGTTATGACGATCAGATTCCCCTCTGACAACTGGACCTTCCCCCCGCCATCGACTCAATCAACTGTCACCCAGAATAGTGCAGAAGCACCAAGCAAGCCATTTCAAGTTGTGCTGCCCGCAAGCTGATCAATCAACCTTCCTACTAGTCAACTAGAGAGTTGACCTGGCAGTCACCCCGAGACTAACTCCCCTAAAAAAATTTGTAGAGGCTGTAGACCTTGTCCGCTCCACTGACTATGAAAATTACGTAGACAGGCTGGAGAGACACCCAGTGCCCATCCTTGTCTCCCCTAAAAAATTGCGCAGCTTTTCTAGTTAGTCAACCGGCTGCTCACCTGGAAAATTGTGTAGATTTCATGAGCAAGCCCTCTGCTGCATAGTAGTCTCCTCATCTCAGAAAATGCACAAAGGTGATCAGCACGCCAACCTACCAAAATCAACGCATTTTTTCTCGCTAGTATCTCCCAGCAACCGACTGCAATTCCCTCCAAGAATTACAACGTTTTTCTACCAAGCTCCCATCAACTAACTGCTGGTTCCCTCCAGGAATTGCACAATTTTTGCTTCCAAGGTTCGGCAACCAACTTTTAGTGCCCTCTAGGAATTGCGTAGTTTTGGCTGCCAGGCTCCCGCTCCCCACTCCTTCCAAAAATTGCACAGATATTGTCTACCCATCCTTCTCGCGGCCCAGGCTGCTCCTCCCAAAATTTACGCAATTTTGTCCTCTAGCTGAGCCAGACCCCATGGACAGTCATTGTCGATCCGATTTTCCCATCACCATATCCCATTGACTATTAAACAATTTTCTCCTGCAGTGCCCAGAGCCTCCATGCCATCTCGAAGCTCACAACCTTGTCTTCTCTCCCAGTCACCTACATCCAAAATGATCATGCATCATGGTAGAATAGGATTTTTATGGATTTGATGTCGTCTCGTCATGAGTGACTGCAGATACAAGTACACAAATAAACATGGCATGACAAAGGATGGGATGAACAAAGGGAGTACATGCAGAAGGGCATGTTCGCCAACGAACGAACAAACGATGCATGCAAAGAGATGTGCTCACGAACAGACGATCATAAAAAGAGATGTGATCACGAATAGACGATCATGCAAAGATGTGTTCGCACATGAATGGATAGACGAACATGCGAGGATGTTTTTGCACATAGATGGATGGACAGACGAACATGCACTTTTCACGAATGGATGTACCTGTCAATCATGCCAACATAAAAGCAAGGAGCAACATGCAAATGCAACATCAAGCAAACCTAATGACCATCGAAGACTCCACACACTTTTCCATGTAGAGGTGAAGATGTGATACACCATGAGGACATCCATCACCCAGCAACACTGCAACTCGACATGCACACTAGAAACAACACGAATATACCAACACTATCATGTTGAGTCTTGTCATGAGTCATGTCATCCACATATCTACTATGGTTCGTGTTGTCAATCAATGTAATGTAATGTAGAAGTCCAAGATACCCATTTTTCATATGAAGAGTCATGTGAAGTCAAAAGGTCATAGAAGTCAAACAGTCATGAGGGGAGTCGAATAGCCACAAGGGTCAGTTTCACCCTTGGCTATAAATACCCCCTCATTTTTACATGCAAAGGACTTTTCACCTCAGCTCCTCCCACATAGCCTTGAGATTCTGTAATATTTTCTTTGAGGAGTAAGTAGTGGCTCCAACGTCCTAACCACGAGGTTAGTGATGTATGGTGTAACGATGTGTCTTGGAACTTCCGCTTAATTCAGAAGCTTGCTAACAAGCCAGCATGTTTTTACACGTGTTGTAACTGTTGTAAGACTAATCTTGAACACTTGTAATGCATGTTTCTTTAACCTGTGTTTAACACTTGAACTCATTCAATTGTTGTAATACATATATATTAATGAAAATGTGTTGTATGAGCTATTAACATTGTCCTTCCTGTGTTGGTTACCTCCCCAGACATCAGACAGACCTTTCACGTAAACTTGCTATAACGATTGTCACACTCACGTGGACTCCTCTATTGTGTGTTGTACATGTTATCTTTCCTTGTGTGTTGTGACTACAGAGTCCATGTGGACTGCTCCTCCGGAAGTTGCGCATGTCTTGTTGTGTTATGTGTTCCTAACAGAATTGGGGCTTCCTCCCATCCTAATTGGGACTCACTCCCACCCTCTACCTCTACCATTAAAGAAACATTAACACAAGTAACACTAGCAATCACTAGGCACGTGAACCTCACTACTTGAAGACAAAGCAGACCACTCTCATGTGATCTAAGGCAAATCTTTAAGGTAATGGCAACGTGGCCATCATATTGGATGGGACTCTCACACCTAACGATGTGAGGTCTAGTTGGGACTTCATACCAGGGTGAACCCTTGAATGTTGGCGGGTCCAGTACTGTTAACATTTCTGGTGCTAGAAGGATGGAAACCAATTATTTATGGTTGAACGTCCTCTCACTGTCACTCATCAACCATCTGGTCAAGGTAGTAACTTGCACTCCCTATCACCTACGCGTAGCTTTGTAGTTGGTTACTTCTCACCTCCCAGGACTAAACATGAAATTCCATATCGTCACCTTCCCTTCGTCTGCCCCAACACCCACTAGTTCGAGAGCAATCAGATTGATCCCAAGCATACAACATCTTCCATACGCATCAAGGAAGCCAAAAGCCACTCCCATAGGGGTTGTTGTATCGTTAGTGGAAGAAGCAGTTCTTGCCACACTTCAAGGTTTGGCATAAGCTATTGAAGATGGAGAGGAACCTTTGGTCTTCTGATAGGGAGAATGAGACACCCTCATGATCTTGGGCTTAGAATTCGGTACAGAAGGTGGAGGGGCAGGCGGCGGAGGAGGCAGCGGTGAAGACGAACCAACAGAATCAGAGCTAGAACTGTCAGATTCTAAAGAAGAGGAGGAGGAGGAGGAAGAAGAAGTGTCACACGGAATGAGTTATACTTGCGGACAAATCTAACCTTCCTAGGAGTCTAAGACTCTCTAATGACAAAC
>APFE030226658.1:145568-171783 GCA_000404065.3 Pinus taeda | reverse complement strand
AAGAGCAGAGGTATGGGGCTTGACAAAGAGGACAATGTGGCTATTGATGAGGCCACATAAACTGTAGATAGTCAAGGTGACAAAATTCAGTGTAACAAGAAGAAGAGATGATTGACCAAAATCTGGAATAGATGACTCAGGGACCATTGGCTCTCTCGGGTTTTTTGCATAAGATGCCAAAGTGAGTAGATAGAATGAACATCAAGTTTAACCCTGACAGCATAGTGAAGGTAGAAGACCATTTGGACAACTTCTACTTGCAACTGCAGAACCTTGAGGTACGATATGAAGAAGTGGCATGTAGATTGTTTCCATGTACCTTGGACAGTCGCGCAACTGTATGGTATCATAGCCTTCCAACCAACTCCATATAGAACTTGGGTACGTTTGAACACATGTTTCTTGAAATGTTTGCTGATGACAAGACCCCAGCTATGTTACTCAAAGAATTGGGAAGCCTAAAGATGGAGGGGAAAGAAAATGTAAAAGACTTCAATCAAAGGTTTACACACATATTGAACAAGTTTCAGCAGACACCAAACCTCATGACTCCATCACTATTGATTACTACAAGTTTGCACTTCCGACCAGCATTGCGCAGTTTGTCAAACTAGTTGCGAAACCAACACTATTAGAAAACTGTGAAGAGGCTATTTTTGTTGAGAAAGACTTGCATGCAATTAGAGTCATTATGGATGATGAACCAATAAAGGACTCCAAAGATGTGAGTAGGAAGTCCGAGGAGGTTGCGAGCAATGGTAGAGACAAGGAAATCAATGATATTGAAACCCTCACTTACCTCGTCAAGAACTTGACAACAGAAGTGTCCAAGCTTAAACAACTGAAAATGGACATGTCTGCAAGAAACCATCCGCCTAGGCACAAAAAAGGAAGCATGTCATTAGGAATCAATAGGTTCACTGCAAAAACTACATAGAGCTCTGTGTTCCACCTCGATCAGTGCGCAAATTCTAAATTATATTCATTCCACAAAGAACATCACCCAGAGAACTCTTGTTCAGACTGGAAGCGAGTCGCAAGATCTGTATGCTGTCATACATTTGACGCAGAAAACAATATGAAAGAACAACCAGAAGACATGGATAATGATGAATATGTTGCACCTAATGGAGCATCATGTTCTGGGCATGTGGTGAACATCTATCAGTGCTCACAAGCAGCGCTGAAGAGGAACACTGAGAGACAACCCCCAAAGAAAAATGATTGTTACAATCTTCAGAGTAAAGGGGCTCCCCTTAGAGTTGGGGAAGCACAATGAAAGATGATATTGTTGTTGAGGAAGGTTGATCCACCAGCCGCCCCAAAGCAAAAAACACAAAGCAAGTCCGGGAAGACAGCGACAGACAAGGGTACATCCATGAGCAGAAAACTGCAAAAAACTATGCTGGATAACAAAAACATCAGTCTTACCCTGGACACCTTGGTGAGTCTACCACCTCTGGACTACAACATTGTGGATGACATGAAGAAAACTTGTGTGAACATCAATTTGTTCGAGATAGATAAGATCTAGAGTCAGCAAGACATCTTGTTATGCGCATTGGGACAGACAACAACGAACAACGCAACCTCTACCAACACGGGAGAAAGCACACCTCCCCGATCACTTTCCACTGTGCTAAACATGCTTCGAATGGAAGAAGCAAACTCAGGTTGCCCTACATTCTTTATCTCATTTGAAGTTTTCAACTGTAATGTTCACAACTACTTGGTTGATTCTGGCGTGGAAGCCAACATTATGCCACTCTCCATTGCTAAAAATATCAATGCGCAAGGGAGCAAGCATCCGCGCAAATCATCCAACTTAATCGAACATTTGTACCAGCCATTGGTGAACTTTGAGATGTGATCATCCGAATATCTCACGACAGTCGAATCCACCAATACATCAACATTGTTTTTGTGGACATACTAGAAGCATACAGTTTACTACTCAACAGAGACTGGTCCAGCGAGCTGAACATATATTTTTCTATGAACTAGTCGCAAATGTGGCTTCCATACAAGGGAAAAAAAATCAAATTTGGGTGGTATCCGAGAGGTATATGAAGCACGATGTCACTCCCCTCAATGGAGAGAATGAACCGTTGGCCTTCGCAGAATTCATGTTTCGCAACTACCTCCTGGAAACAACATTGGGGTGTTATCCTGCATGGCTAGCTCCAACCCCACGAGACAAGTAGTTGGGTCTCCTTCCTTGCCCAACTAATGGTAATGAAGCATGTACAATACATTGTACCAATAGTAGCAGTAGCAATAGCAGTAACAGTAGTATAAGCGTGTCGAATGGTCCGTGTACAGACGAGTTGTGGATCATGTACTTCGACAGATCAAAGGCATAGGATGGCTCAGGAGTCGGGTGTGTATTGATTGAACCAAACAATAGGAAGCATCTGGTTTCAATTCGCTTGGAGTTCGAGTGGACGAACAACGTTGGTAAGTATGAAGCACTCGTGTTGGGCTTGCAGAAAGTCATCAGCCTCAATGTGGTCATGCTCAAAATGGTAGGTGATTTAGATATCGTGGTACGACAGGTGCATAACACCATTCACTATTTGTCACCACATCTCAAAAGTTACAAGAAAGAGGTATGGTGACTGATCTCTAACTTCCAAGCATTTAACATCACTGTTGTACCATGTACGTGTAACGTAGCAGCCAATGCTCTGGCAAACATGACTTCTAGAATGTCACTGATTAGGGATAGATTTACTATTGAAATTTTATACAAACCATCTATCCCGGATAACATAACTAACTTATGCATATTTAATTATGATCAATAGATAGTGCATTTCATGCCCAACGTTGATGTCTTCAAAGATGCAGTGATAGACGATGACGAGCACGAGCGATCTCTATAAGCAGAAGCTGGTAATAGGAAAGGCCACCTTATCACGAAGGGGGTGGCATCGTTGGAAAAGCTTTATAACTTGCAAGAACATTTTCAGGGGCCGAGGAATAACAAAACCCACAACTCCACCATGATGCATGAACTAATCAACTTGGGAACAGAACAAGATCTGAAGTTTGTCAATCTCGGCACATGTTCCACATAGCAAGAGCAGCAAGCCTTTGTCTGCTTGTTCAAACAATACCGAGATACGTTAGCGTGAACGTACGATGATTTGAAAACTTATGACACATGGATAATCCAACACGTCATCCCAATCAAAGAAGGGGTCAAGCCATATCAGCAGAAGCTGAGGAAAGTACATCCGTCACTTGAACCCCTCATACAGAAAGATCTCAACAGGCTATTGGATGCACAGATCATATACAAAGTTGGTGATTCCACACTGGTTTCAAATCTTGTTCCTGTAAGCAAGAAGTCCAGGGAAATTTGCTTGTGTGTTGATTTCCAGAATGTGAACCACGCCTCGGACAAAGAAAAATACCCCGTGCCATTTATGGACCACATTCTGCAAACAATATCTAGGGCACAAATGTTTTCCCTACTCGACAGTTTTTCAGGATACATTCAAGTTCTGGTAACAGAACCTAACAAACTTAAGACTACCTTCCATACCAAGTGGGGTATGTTCGTATACAGATGAATTCCGTTTGGGCTTGTGAATGTAGGTGCAACCTTTCAGCACACCATGGACATCGCTTTTCACGGACTCATCGGACAGAGCATATTGGTATACCTCAATGATGTGACTGTGTTCTCAAGGATACGTGAGGATCACATATGCCATATGAATGAAAATTTTGAGTGATGCCAGAATTACAAGATTTCCTTGAATTCCAAAAAGAGCGTATTCACAGTGTCTGAGGGGAACCTTCTTGGACACATTGTTTCCAAAAGCTGAATCAAGGTTGATCCTGATCGAGTCCATACTATTACATAGATCCCTCACCCAACCAACAAGAAATCCATGTAGTCCTTCTTGGGCGAGATAAACTTCCTCCAGAAGTTCATTTCGAATTATGTGCAGATAGTCATGATCAAGAAAGATGCAATCTACAGCTGGGGCAAGAGGGGAAATTATGCATTCACCCATATCAAGAAGGCTATTGCAGAAGCACCTGCACTCTATAGCCCAAACTTCAAGAATGATTTCCATCTATACACTTTCACCTCTGATAATTCACTCGCTATAGTACTCACTCAGAAGGATGAGATGAACAATGAATGTCCCATCTCCTTCCTGAGCGCAAGCATTCAGGGACCAGAACTCAACTATCTCATCATTGATAAGAAAGCATATGCAGTTTACAAGGCGGTGAAACACTTCAGGCCCTACTTGCTGAAGAACCACTGCATAGTCTACATCCCTCACCCAGTAGTCCACACACTTCTGTACAACAAGAACTGGGTGAACGACGTGTAAACTGGATGATAGGCTTGCAAGAGTATGATATTAAAATAAAGCCAATTCACGTGGTCAAAGGACATGGGATCTGCAGACTTGCAGTAGAAGTATTACATGCACTGGAGGGTGAAGAAGAGCTCAACGACTAAGATAAGGAAGTTGAGATGTATGATATAGGGCGAGCGATAGCCACTGAAGATGGAACCTCTTAGTACACAGATGTGTGTCAGTACCTTGAGCATGGCACTGTACCCTCTCACTTTTCCATCAGATAGAAGAGGGAATTATACCTCAAATCTTTAGCATATCAATCGATGCACAAAGTTCTTTATAGGAAGCACAGTAATGAAGTTTTTCTTAGGTGCCTAGAGGCACATGAATCAAAGAAGGTATTACAAGATTTGAATGACAGACCCATCGGGGGTCACTTTGTCAGAAACACCAGTACACAAAAAGTTATGCGAGTCAGTTTCTACTAGCCCAAATTATTCAAGGTTGCACACGCTTATGCCAGCAAGTGCTTGGTCTGTCAGCGATGCGCCAGTAGAGCACGAAGGTCAGCGGCCGCACTGCACCCTGTTGCAGTCACCGAACCGTTCCAACAATGGGGCTTGGACATCATTGGGGAAATTTTCCCACATTCATCAAAACAACACCGCTACATTATAACAACAACTGTTTACTTCACACGGTGGACAGAAGCAATTCTGCTTAAGCAAGTGAATGACCAACAGCTCATCAGCTTCCTCCAGCAGAACATCATCTCACACTTCGGCGTTCTAGTATCACTTGTTTTTGATAATGCAACGTACTTGTTGTCTTTAAATATTTATGATTTTGCATTACAAAATGGTATTGTGCTGAAGCACTCATATAACTACTACCCACAGGGAAATGGTCTCGTAGAATCCACGAACAAAAACCTCATCTGCATAATAAAAAATACCATTTTTTCTCAGTAGTGCAACTGGAATACCGCCCTGACGAATGCATCATGGGTTAACAACGTAACACCCAAACCCTCTCTGAATACCTCACTGTACTTCTTGGCCTATGGTAAAGAAGCCATCCTTTCACCCAATATCTACTTGCCCGCACTTTAGCTATCCCAAGAATCCCAAGGCAAGCCATGTCAGCTAGTTCAACAGAGGATGGATACACTCCACAAGCTTCAGGAAGAAAGGATGAAAGAAAAAGAAAAATGCACACTCCACGAGAACCGTATCAAGAGATGGTTCGATAAGAAGTCTGCAGGGAAAGCTAACTTCGGTGTTGGTGACTTGGTCTTGAAATGGGATAAGTCCCACGAAGACAAAGGCAAACACACAAAGTTCCAGTCTCTGTCGATTGGTCCATACACAGTCCATGAGAAGCTTGGCCCACACATGTATCATCTGCAATCACTTGATAGGAGGATTGACAACCTTCCTGTCAACGACCAAGATCTCAAGCACCACTTCAAGTAGGTCAGGTCATGCCTCGTGCCATGTACATAGTCTTCTTGGTGCTTGTTGTTTTCATTTTGTTTACCTTTCTTACTATCTTTGTTTTCATTTTGTTTGCCTTTCTTAATATTTTTGTTTTCGTTTGTTTGGTTTGCTTAATACCTTGCTATTTTTTGTTTCCAGAAATAAATGTTGCCATCTACTAAGTTCTGTATTTTGAATTAGTATGTGGCTGAGATATGAAGAGACTTGTTACACTGCAACACTTGGCTAGACTTGTGTCCATGTTCTTTGTGCTTGGTTATAACCTTCGGCCAATGAAGTCTTGATGGAAAATACAATCTGTCTACAAGGGAAGTTTTGGTCCAACCATGAACCTGTGTCCACGCTGGGAAACCCCATGCCTATACTCAATCTTCTTCTCTGTGCGTTCAAGCTCATCCAACTAATAGAAACGAAGAAGGGGAAAATATAAATGAGTAAACCTATGTCAGAGGTCTTACATGCTTCTCTAAAGGAAAAACCTCTTCTGCTCTCAATAATTCGGGATCCCTCTTCCACCCCAAAAATAAATAAATGTGTATGTACAGTCCTCTTAAAAAATACAAAGGTGAAAGAAGAGAAAGGCTTCTTGCATAGAGAGGTGAAGCATGCAACTCCATCGGGGTACTAACTAATCTCACTGGAAGTGGAGAAATGCATGTGTTCCTATGTGACTCCGTCGAGGTATTGTCCAGGCCTGCTGGCAGTAGAGAAACACCAGATATGAAAACTTAGACTCTGAAAATCTTCAACTCATGAGCTAAACTACCCTTCCCAGTTTCGAAAAACGGTGATCAAGCTGAACCTTTGTTGTGTTTGACTGAGTTGGAAAATAGTGAACCATATATGTCCATGGGGTAAGTGGGGAAGTCGAAGTAACCTGCATAATGATTCAATACTCCTTGAAAGACCAAGGCCCTGTGCTATTAATGAACCAAAACAAAGAATTTAGAATTCTACCAGTGTGTCGCCAAGTGTTGTAGCAGTTGCAACACCCTCCAAAATTTTGGCCCACATCCAATTTCAGAGCCTCCTTTGAGAGTTTTAATTGATGTATGAATGCACTTGGGTTCACCTTGTGAGCTAGAGTGAGTCTTCAAACCCACCTTGCTTGATCGTTCCATAGAAATTTTTTTCTTATCGATGACAATGTCATGCTTGCGACCATGCTCTGGTCATACACAAGGTCTTCACTTCGTGTGTACATGTTGTGTTCGCTAGGTAAACATTCGTTGCGCTCACACATAGAGTCATATACATTGTCATGCAAGTGTCATTGCAATTTTCCAATGATCAATCAAAAGCTTCATGCTTGTCGCTCACACCGTCATTTAGTCATGTTGAGAATGTGCATCTAGATGGTTTGAGTCATCTCGTCGTGAGGTCATCTAAGTGTGTGCTTGAAAGTTCATGTATGCATCTGTAGAAATTTTGAATAATATGACACTTATTCACAGAGATTATCCTGATTATACACTATTGCAGAATGCATGCATAATACATAACCTCATCTACGTTGATCATCAATTTTGCGGAATTAAAAACAATGAAACATCAATCGCATGCGCACATTAACACAGTATGTAACCCTGGGAAAGCATACAGCTGAAAACTCCCAACTATCTGTATATTATAATGATTGAGAACATATAACAATACATAGTACAATACTCCTCGCAAGTACTCAGTACTATCTCCACCTGTTACACACAAACTAGCTCAGATCTGAATCAAGTACATGTTCAAATCTCCTCTGCTGCTTGCCTTGCCTCCACTGTGCAATCCTGCATGAGAATAGATGAATGGAATGACCAAACTTGTATTTCTCTTGTGTGTGACTACGCAATCATCATTGGCAATCTCAATCCATGCATGTGCAAATCTCATGCACAACTATAGTCACAATTGACAGCGATCTTGCCCTTTCACTCACCTCTAACACTTGTCTCCACTGAACTGTCCATGCACTGAGTTAACTGATGTATTCTTTAGTTGATTTATGACTTAATAATTAGTGAATTAATTAATAATTAATTCACATCACTCATCACTAGTGTATTTGTTAGTTAGACTAAATACAATTAGTTCAACTAAGTCAAACTGAACACAACTCCATCAACTCCTCAATAAACTCCACCAAACTCAATCGCTTGAGTTCTAACTAAAGTCCATCATGCAATAACTCAACTAACCCATAGGAAAAGCATATTTCCTTCTGGCAGTTGCATGCACGTGCCACATCCGTAGCTCGAACTGAAGTGCTGCAAGAGGATAAGATAATGTTTATAGTCTAAATATTATTAAGAGCTAATAATATTTGACTGTTATATTTTTTGACTGGCAGTCTAAAAATAGACTCCGCCCATATGTCTAAAAATAAAGGTCCATCTATTTTTACCAACATGACCAATTATCCATAAATAGCATCCTGCAACTCATAGACCATGATCCATATGTCTAAAAATAGACTTTGCGCCAAAAAAAGCCTGCGAGCCCACTTAGTGAAGGCGACTTCTTTTCACTAAGCTCCATCATCTTGTTGCATTTTCAAGAGAATTGATGTTCTCCATCTCCTTCATCAGAGGACTTTCAAAATCTCTCTTAGTATTCTGCAACTTAACAATATTGACTTTGGCAATACATTTATAGTTTGTTGCGAAAGTATTACATGCTTTCTTTGTTGAAGATGTGATCATAATTTTCTCGAACACTACTTGGTCCACTCCTTGTTGGATAAGATGCAACGCTTGTGCATTCTTCTACTTGTCTTTCTTAAATTGTTCCTTCTCTGCATTAGTGAGAGCTCGTTCTTTTGTTTCATCCTTAGGTTCTGAAAACCTAAACTAGACATAATCTCAAAAATCATAAGCCTACAACATGGTTGCCATTTTCTACACATGTTCAATAAATTAAATATTTTTCACTAAATAGTATTTCATAATAAAATTTGTAATTAAATATATTTAAAATTCACAATCATAAATTTATGGATCTTGGATAATGATATTTTACACTATTAAAACATTTTTAGATTTTAAGTCATCCCTTCAATCCTCATCTTATTCAAATATTATTAATAAATATAACAATGATATAACCTCACCACAATCAAACATTAAAAAAACAAATTCACTAACGAAACAGAGCGGGAAATAGAGTCTCCACCATGGTCGAAAATCACGGAAAACAACCATCCTTAGAGCAGAATTTTAGATTACTATTGATATATTTCCATGCATTAATTTCCATATATTTTAATCTCGTCGTATTGCTGACTTATATTCGATCACGTGGCGCTACTCTCAAGCTTGAGCAACCAGGACAAGAGTGATTTTTCATGTGTTCATAAAAATGTTATTCACAATATTTCGGCGCCTTATTTCTTGATCTACGCAAGCGTACAGAACTTTTTTCTGCTCGACTCTCAGAAAATTATATTATCGAATTCTATGAAGACAGTAAAACCTTAATACAGCTCATACAATATCAAATATAATATAAGTAAACATCACAATATACAGTAGTTGAAAAATATATATATATATATATATAATCTCTTGCAGAAAAATATAAAGACGTATGCCAGTATCGTACCGGCGACCTTCGCTTTGGTAGCACAACACTCAATCAATTCAGCGAATAGATCAGGAGTCAATCCTACAACCTTCGCATTAGTAGCACAACACTCTAATCAAGTCAGGTAATATTAAAAATTAGTGGTTATTAAAAGTTTGATCTTTATTGTACTATTTATGAATTAGTGGTTATTAAAAGTTTGATCTTTATTGTACTATTTATGTGGAGAGAAAAATCACATGGAGAAAAATTTATGCGTTCACGTGTTCATGCATATCCATATATTTTAAAGATATAATATCATTAATTAGGCTCACAAAAATATCACCATCGGTACCATGGTTTACTTAGTTCTCACTTCAGTCAGCTATTATTAATTAGTCCAGTATGCCTTACCAGGGACCTCTATTGGGAAGACAGGATACCGATAGAATGGGAAGACAGGATATTGACAGAATAAATAACCGTGGATTAATATTGTTTTTGTTAGAATGTGGTAAAATCCTGAAGTACAGCCGTAACCCAGATTTTTAAACAATTTCATCGGATTTTGTCTTAATCGTGTCGAAATGTCTATTTTTGTTTCGTGGCTAATTTGAGGGTTTTTTAGTGGTCAAGAAATGATAAACTAGCAATTGCCTAGAAAGGTGCAAAGAGAGGTAGATAAGATTGTTAAATTGAAAAATTTGTATTTTGGTTTCCATAATCAAACAAATAATAAGTGAATTTTGGTTTGTAAGATTGAATTTTGGATGATGCAATTGTCCTTAAGTTTCACATTGGCAGTTGTGTATCACATGTTTTTAATAAAATGGTGGTCATAAATCTGTGGAGATTGCAGTGAATGAAAATGGTGAAAGCAGCAAAGCATATTGCAGGTTTTCATAGTACATCATAAATTACTTTAATCAAAATGATAATGCAAAATAACACATAAAAGATTCTATCTATGAGTTTGACAATTTTCTGGACATCTAAACAAGTTTTTCCAACCTAAATATAGTTCTCTTGCTTTTCTCCTTTGACCGCTCTCTATGTTAAATAACACCCAATTTTATGAAAATTGGAAATTACTACATCATAAAACATATATGCATATAATCTTTGTACATTTTCTATCAGCCTAATAATTTTATAGTAAAAATAATCATATTATTATAATATAATGATTTTATAAAAATTAGTAAAACAAATTAAAAAACAATCTTAATAATATTTAATTTATAGAATATTTTTAAACTTATATAAAATAAAAATAAAGAGATTATTTATTGAAAATTTTAAAAAGTTAGGGAAAAAGAAAACTTATCCTACATACTATTTAGAAAATTATATCAAATAAAATCAAAGAGATTATTCCATTGGAAATTTACAAGTTCTTAGTGAAAGATTAAGGCCTTGTCTAAGGAGATTAGTTTTCACTGCTATTGCAAATGAATGGACTGGTAACTTAATCTCATAAAACTAACAATGATAATTTAGTGGAATGATTTATTTTATAATTGATTTGATAATTTTAATGAAAAAATGTCATAAAAGATACTAATAGTGAGAACAATAAAATCTTATCCTAAGTGGGGTGATCTATTTTAAATCTTTAATATATTAATAATGATAAATGTATTAAAGATGATTTTCTTAGGCCATGAAAGTAGCAAATATGCTATTATGAATATTTTATGATTGATACTAATTTTTTTTTTTATTAAAATGTTATATATTTTGATTTATCTTTTTAATTAATAATTTGGATTGTTTTAAAATTGGTTGACAAAGTTCATACAATTTTTTTATAATAACCTATTATTATTTCATATTTTATTTAGGTCAAGGTAATTATTAAGGTTGGTAGAGTTTATTTGAAGTTATTTTTAATATCTTACATTTTAATTTACTGTAATAATTTTTTGTAATAGAAATTATATTTATGTTATTTCATATAAATATTATATTAATGTAATCATGTAAATTAATTAATTGGTACAAATTAAATGATTGGTATAATAGTGCAAATTTATGACATAAATCAAAACACTTGTTTTATGATGCATCTCATATTATTAAAAATTAAGAATTTTTTTTTTTGTAAGCTGAGGAGAGTCCTTTCTATTATATTACTTCGGATTAAAACCATTACATACTCATGGTGGCCTTAACCCGCCCCGAGGGGAAACCGGGTTTGTTGGCCACCTTAGGTTCTTAACATCCATCCAAAAACCAAAATTTTAATTCTTCTTGTCCACGATAAATAAACCAAACAGTCATGTACACTATTACATTTTCTCGTATTCATAGTAAAATAAAAAAGGAACTGGAGCTATCTTTTTACTGTAACAAAAACTATTTATTGTCCTCAACAAAATTGCATCACTCATACCTGTATCCTCAAATGTTTCCCTCGGTTTTCTTCTAACCATCCTCTTCCTTTGTGCCCATGTTGCTTTTCTCAATCATCTGCTGAATTTCATCAAGTTTCATATCCTGCATTATCATTGTAATCTGTATGTTTTTCATCTCTCTTCTCAGGTTTGGGATTCCTTGAGATAGCTCAGCCATTTCAACAGCCACTTGCTCCATGGCTTTGGCTAGCAATCTCTTCATCACCCAATAAACATGTAATGCCTGTTTATACAATGTCATCCGCCCTCTCGTGTTTCTAGGATCAGGAAGTAAATATTCCCAATCATCCATCTCAGAGCCAGATTGAGCCTGGGTTGCTTCCTCCTCCAGGTGCTAGATGATTCTTCTTATATCTTTATTGGTATTTTCACAATATGCTTGCTCAACATACTATATCCTCTTCTCCAGAGATCTTCGGTACTTCCTAGCTGTGGACGCCTCCTGTCTCCCCCCCGATCGTCCTCTTCCTCTGCCATAACGTCCTCACCCTTTACCTGATCTTCCTCTCCCCCTGTAGCAGCCTCTATGTTCCCTTCCCTTCACGCCCGAGGAGCTGCCAAATTCACCCTCATCATCATGCCCTGCCTTTCGCCTATCACCCTGCTCTCTTGCTTCCAGCTCATTACCTTCTGCTACTCCCTCTTCCTTCCGGGCCTTCTTTTTCTGCTGCTCAGGTCCTTCTGGGTCGGAGTCGAACATTTCTACTTCGTCATCCGAGTCCGTTTGGACTGATTGATAACAAAATTCATCATCGTCTGCCACAGGGTCCTTCCCTTTCTTCCCCGGGCTACGGTGACCTTTAGTCTCCTCCTTCGCCTCTGCGCGCATTCTTCTCCTGGCCGTCATCTGAGTTCTTCCCTCCTTGCTGTTTGTCTCCCCTCTCTGTTCTCTCTGCTCTCCTCTGTCTCCGCATGGTTTCTTTACCGATCTTCCCCTTGCCACGCTCTTTGTAATGTCATGTATCACTTGCCTCACCTCGGTTTTCTTACCTACCTCGTTATCATTCCTCTGCAACTGATCTTCAATACCCCTCGCTTGTTCCTCCTGCCATCTGCCTTTCACATGATATCCCACCTCTCCTCGCCTCCCTTCTGCACTGTCGTACCTCCATTCGTTTTCCTTTGTCTTAATTCCACCACCTCCGATCCTCATTACGACCTCGCCGCCTTTTCTCGGGATTATATCTTTCCCTCAACTCGTCCTGTTAACCGCCATCATTACCTTTACCTTCTTTGCCTCGTCATCGCTCTTCCCCTGCCCTGTTCTTATTACCTCATATGCCATCCTTTTCACCCCGATCGGGGGTCTTTTCATGTCTACATCATTGGCTTATAGATTCATTATGATCTTGGTTGATAATAACAGTTAAATCCTCCCACCCCGCCTTGTCCCTTATTGCTATCCAACTGTTGTCAGTCCTTTCCATCTGTTCTTTACATTCCCTGTTAGCTAAATAATCTACCGCCTTATTCCCTTTTCGTCTGACATGACTAAAGATCTTGTAGTCTATTCTTCGAAGAATTTCTCCCAAGTCCCGCAGAATCCCTGCTATCCTCCAGCTTCTGGCTACTTTCTCCCATTTTTTTTCCATTGTTAAGTTTTTGTAGCATTTCAACTGTTATCTGTGAGTCGCCCTCTATTTCCAGGTTCATACACCCATTTCTTACTGTTATCCTTAATCCTTGGTATACAGCGCATAATTCCGCTTCATTATTTGTCATTTCTCCTCCTCCTTCTGCATAAACCCATCTTGTTTGATTTTTGTAGTCTCTAAATATTCCCCCAATGCCAGCGGGCTCTAGGTTCCCTTTGGAGGCCCTGTCAAAATTCAATTTAATGAACTGTTGTCTTGGGTATCTAAACTGATCCGAGATCTGCTTCTGAGTTTGTTGCCTTTTTCGTTTATTAGGATATATCATGCTATAATTCATGTTTAGTTTTCTTAGGATACTTTCTTCTACAGGTTCAGTTTTCCAGTCATCCTCCTCCCAGATCTCTGCCAGGATAGTTCCTCTTATTGCATTCTGAATTCCTTTCCAGACCTTCTCCGTGGTGTTAATTTTATCCAGGAATATCCTGCGATTTCTTTCCTTCCACGAATGCCATATGACAAAACCTATAGCTAAATTCCAAGTTCTCCTTACATCCTTGCAGGAGAATTGTCCTCGGCCCCAGTGAAATAAAGTTTTTATGATGTCACCCGGGTCCCTGTTGGATTTGCCAAATAGGTTCCTGATCTCTCCCCACTGATGTTGGGTGAAGGAGCATGAATTCAAAATGTGCTCCTGAGTCTCTGCCTCCATCCTGCACAGGCTACATCTGGATGGACCCGAGAAGCCTTTTCTTTGAATTTTGTCCCAAGTTAAGATCCTTTCTTTTCCTACAAGCCAGGCAAAGATCCCTATCTTTGGCCACCATTTACTATTCCATATTTCCTTCCAGTCCATTGCTTCTTCCTCCCTTTCTTGATGGGTTGCTAAATAATAGGCTTCCTTTACTGAATAGGTTCCTCTTGTGGACTTTCCCCATCTGAGAATGTCTGGCTCCCGTCTTGCTTTTATTTTCCTTGATTCCAGCTCTTTTGTGTATGTTCTTCTTTGCTCCTGATCCATATTCTCATTCCATTCTTCGGGATTTCTCCATTTTCGCCAAATTCCATCCGTTTCTCCTTCTATCCAATAATCCCTTACAAGTTCCCGACCCTCTTTGACTGCCTCATCATGTATACCCTGAAGACTATGTATACTGGCTAATTTGTTTCTTTGCTGCCATCCCTCTTCCCAAAATCTGGCTATTCCTCCTCCTCTTATTTCTCAGAAGGCATAGTCTTTTACGATGTGTCTGTTCTGACTTGCCAATTCCCAAATGGCGAATCCTCTATGGGTTTCTTCCAGTCTCAAGATACCCTCAGCAGTTGTGGGCATATTATATTTTCGAGTCCAGACTCTCTTCCATAAATCGCTTCCTCCTCTCATCCACCTTCACCACAGCTTCGCCCCTAACACCTTGTTCAGGGTTTTCGGGTCCCTAAGCCCCAAACCTCCTTCTTCCTTTCTCTTTGTCAAGTTTTTCCAAGAAACCAGAGCCCATTTTCGTTCTTGTTTTGGGCCACTCTAGATAAATTTGCCAAAGATTTCCTTCATTTTATTGCATACTCCTTTGGGAGCAGCCATGATAGATAGAGGATAAATTGGAATCGCTTGAAGAACTAATTTCAAAAGAATCAGCCTCCTATCTATGTTTAGCACCCTAAAAGACCAACTTGCCAATCTATTCTTGATCTTCTCAAGGACTGGCTACTAATTCGCCATTCTTGTAGGGTTTATGTCTAGTTGGTTCCCCAAATATTTTGTAGGAAGTTCCCCCTGCTTGAATCCTAACATCCTTATTAAATGTTTTTTAATTATGTCCGGAGTGTTGAAGATGAAAGTGCTTGATTTTTCTTTGTTTATCTCCATACCTGAAGCCTCCACAAATAAGTCCAGGATGCTTTTTATCCCTCTAACTTCCTTTATTGAAACTTCACAGAAGAGCATAATGTCGTCCACAAACTGTTGATGGGTGATGGGTAAGTTATCACCCCATAACCTTAATCCTTTAATTTTTTTTTCTCTTAGGGATTTTTTGAAGTACCATCCCAAGCCCTCCGTGGCCATTATAAATAGAAAGGGAGATAAAGGGTCCCCCTGTTGAATTCCTCTTGTGGCTTTAAAAGTAGAAGAGGGCGTCCCATTTAACAAGATGGAAAAAAAAGGTGTTGATATCATATCTTGAACCCAGTCAATCCATCTCCTACTAAATCCGAAGACTATAAGGATTACCTTGAGATAATTCCAGTTTAAGCAGTCATATGCCTTTGACAAATCCAGCTTAATCATCATACCTCTCCAGTTTTTTTGTTTTAGAGAATGAATTGTTTCCTGAGTTACTACAAGTCCATCAAGGATTTGTCTACCCTCCACAAAACCTGTTTGTTCAGGCGATATTATGCTGGGGAGGATGGGCTTTAATCTTATAGCTATCAGAGTTGCAATTATTTTATATATGACATTACATAGTGCAATTGGTCGGAAACCATGGGTAGTTTCCGAGTTAGAATTTTTAGGAATTAGAGTAAGGAAAGTAGAATTGAGGCCTGGCCATTCCTTTTGTTTCATGCGCGATTCCTCTACTACCTCCAGGATTTATTGGCCGAGGAAGTGCCACCCTGCTTGATAAAACTCCACTATAAATCCGTCCGGCCCTGGCGCTTTGTTTTTCTTCACGCTCCTTACAATTTCCTCCACTTCCTCTAAAGTGGTTGCCCTCATTAGTGCCATGTTTTGATCTTCTGCTATTAGTCTGGGAATCTCCCTACCTATGAGATCTATGGTCGCTTCCCTGTTTACTGTCGGTTCATTTAAGACTTCCTTATGATGCTCCACCAACGTCTGCTCTATTCCTGCATAATCTATTATCCTCTCTCCTTCGTCATTTTTGATAGAGAAAATCTTGTTTCTTTACCTATGTTGAATCATAACTTGGTGAAAGAACTTTGTGTTTCTTTCCCCTTCACGTAACCAATTAATCCTGGATTTTGGTTTCGAGAGGATTTCCTCCTGTTTTCTCTGCTCCTCTAGTTGGCTTAGAATAATTCCTTCTTTTCTACTTCTTTCCTCATTTCTTCCTTCTTCGATGGTTTGCTGTTGAATCTCTTCCATTTCTTTTTCTAGCTTTTGTTTTTCCTTCATTATGTTTCCAAACTCTTCCTTGTTCCATATTTTTATTTTCCTTTTAAGTTTTAATTGAAAGGTATGCATCTTACCCTTTCCTTTTTGCATGCTCTGATTCCACCATTCCTCAATCTTGGATAAGAACTCTGAGTTCCTGAGCCAAAAAGCTTCGAATCTGAAAGGCTTTTTGTGGGAGTTCTTTTTAATGTCAATTTCCAGCCTGATCGGCCAGTGATCAGAACCCATAGCCGACATTATCTTAGCTTCAACATAAACATCTCGGTTCATCACCTGCTCTGCTACAAGGAATCAATCTAATCTAGAGGCTATTTGATTTCCCCCCCCCCTCTTCGATTATTCCAAGTATGAATGCCATTTATTGTTGGGATGTCAACCAACCTTTGTTCTGTAATCATCTCATCAAACTCTTCCATATATTGGTCCGCTCTTCTTATACCTCCCCTTTTCTCCTCTATTGTTCTTATCATATTAAAATCGCCCCTTACTATCCATGGGGTTCGAGGAAAGATCCTTCTTATGGACTTCAAGCTATTAAGGAAGTTTCTTCGATCTCTTGGAATGTGCGGTCCATAGACCCCAGAGATGAGGACCCACTCCTCTGACCCTATGAATCTCAATAATCCTGTTAGGATTCTGGGCATGCTTATCCAATTTTCAAACATTACTTCTTCAGGGTTCCAGAGAATAGCTAAGCCCCCTGCTGTGCCATTTGCGTCCTGACCCATCACCTCATATTGAATTTTATGCTTCTTAATCATCCCCTTTAATTGTTGGGAGTTGATTTTCGTCTCTTGAATTATCATAATGCTTGGCTTATCTTTCTTTAACCTGTCCTTCAGGTATCTCTGCTTGCCTTTACTATTAAGGCCTCTTATATTCCAACTTGTAACTATCATCTTATAACTTTTTGGATGGTTGATGGAATACCTTTGAAAGAGGTATAACCCTACCTGAATTAACCAAAATCTCTCCCACCGCTTGTATGGTTTCATTCATTGTCCGCCTACCTCGTTTCCTTCCCCCTTTGCCAGTGTTGTCCAATCCCAGACTTTGGAGTCCCTTATTTCCTATATGCTCTGTCTGACTTTCTGAAGCGATTCCTTTCTTCTCCTTATATTTCTGGAAGGTTTCTTTATACAATTGCTTTTGATTTTCTGGGATGAACCTTTCATCCAGGTTTTTCCAGTCTTGAAGCAGTCTTTTCATAATTATTTCCTCCTCATTCTCGTTATCCCTTTGTGCTTCAACCTCCCCCTGGGTTTATTCAATTGTCACTTCCATACTATCCTCGTTTCTTCTCTCACCTTACTGTTCTGGACTAGGTTCTTAGAAATTTCCATAGGTTCCTCCATGGTTTCTTCTTTCCCCGCTTCCTCCTCTGCCTCCTATAAAACTTGAAATTTATTGTTACATTCTGTTGTTACTAATTTTACAGATTGTTGTTGTCTTGCTATATCCTTTCCTGACCTTTTCTTTCTCTGGACTTCCTGGAAGCCTGTTTCTTCTTCATTCCTTCCTTCGGGCCCCTTTTTCTCCTCTTCCTTGTTTCTTGTGGTTTCCTCTTCTTTATTCAGTGGACATTGTTTGAATAGGTGTCCATATTCATGGCATCTCTTGCATCTAAAGGGTATGTGTTCGTAGTCCAAAGGTTGTTGCCAGAGTTCATCATGATACTCCAGCTCTATGTATTCCGGCAATGGCTCAACTATATTCATATAAACGCAGATCCTAGCATAAGATATGTACTTCCCTCTTTTTGTGGACTCTGTAACTTTGACGAAGGTCCCCACCGTATTGCCGATACCTTCCAATATGTCAGGGTCCCAGAAATCCGTAGGCAATCCAAATAATCTTACCCAGATGGGTGTTGCTAGCATTTTTTTGTGGTCTGGGTTATATCTGTCTTCCCAATGCCTCATGAATAATCCGGCATTGTTCATAAAATACGATCCACCTTCAAAGGTTCTTTCCTTATCTTCCAGATTTGCGAATATTACTGTAAAGAAACCTTTTGCCCCTAGCTTAATATCTATGTGCCCTTTCGGCTTCCATCTCTGTTGTATCCATTTAGCTAGGTCCCTTTCTGTCGGCCAGAAACCTACAAAATTGCATATCAAGGCATGATCTCTCATGAAACTCCTGTAGTCTTCAAGTTTATTATTGGGGATTACATACCTTGGTTTCTTCTGGGCTCTGGGCAGACATCTACCTCCAAGTTTGGTCTGCCACCGATTTCCAAGTACTGGTGAATCGCTGCTCCTCATCTCTGTATTTTCCTATGTCCCTTGTCCGCTTGATTCCCCTGCCCCTATATTTTTGTAGCAGGGGATCTCTCCCCTCCCTTTCACCCCTTCCATGACTGCCTTTAGTCCGTGCTCGTTTCTTAAGTCCACCTTTGGTTGTTTCCGGTCAATGCTTTTCCCCTGCTATCTCGATGACCTTCCTGCAAACTTTTGTCACCGTTCCCGATCCGATGCCTTCGCAATCTCTGAGAAAAACCCTAGGTTTTCCAAACCCTCATTCAGCCTTTCTCGCTCCGCTCCATTACCCATAATTCGCTTACGATCTAAAAATTAAGAATTTTTATTATTATTCAATTTCGACTTTGTTTTAAATTATTATTAGTATTAATTATAAAAATATATAACAAAATTAGTAACTTAGATATTTCATTTTATAAAGATATTATGAGTGTAAATATTTTATATGATATTATGGATATTAGAACTATTAATTATATTTTAATAATATTATTTATTTCATAATCAAGTATTTTATATAAATTTATTTAATTAATTAATTTGTTAATTTTTATTATTAATTTTCAAGGAAAAACATAAACCATCAAAATATTTTATAGATATTTATTTTAATTTAATATTATACCATTCTTGCAAATTAAATTGAAAAAGAAAATACATAAGTAAATTCGAAATAAACATCAATAGCTTGGTAAAAGTTTGGCAGTGTTGTATAGAATTAGTTACATCATCATGATATGCAACATATTTGACAAAGTTAAAACAACCTGGTCAACTGGTTTTGAAAGTTTATGTTCACTAGTTTGGCATTGGTACTCCATAATCTTTTGACATGGTGAACTTTAGTATATTTTTATATCTGCACATTAAGAAATTTAACTTCATGGCAGCAGATATGTTCATCCTGGTTGCACGTTAAGAAATTTAACTTCATGGCAGCAGATATGTTCATATTTTTTTTTTGGGCAGAAATCACAAAACAGAAAATGAAGAAACATTTTTAAAATATTTAAAATTTTAATAATGGAAGTTTATAGAAAACAATATTTAAAAAAAAAAGTAGAGGTAGCCAAACTTAGAAGTCAAGTTCAAATGCATTTTAATACTCAGAGTTAAAAAATAGAGGCGAGTTTAGTAGAACCTTAGAGATTCGCCCACGACAGCCATGACAATGAAGTCCGTGTTTCTGGATCAGTCACAGCAAAAGTCTTCTCTTTGTTAATAATGGTAAAGCCTATTATTCTAGATCAAAAACCTATTATTCTGCATCAAAAAGGTTAGAGCTTCCGGATTGGGTGGAACGCAGCCATGTTTAGAAAAATTCATACATTATAATACAAAATTGTGGATTCTTGTTGTGTTTGATAATATCAATACATATCATCCATATATCACCTATGGTGTGTGTGATTCCAGGAATATGCCCAATATGTAACCCAAATCGGTGAATACTTCCGCTACTGTAGTTCTGATAGATGCAAAACAACATGACTGTTTTGACGGTTGGCAAAAGCAGTTTCACATGTGCGCGACGTGGAGCCACCCTTACTGTAACAGAATTTGGTGAATTTATCGGCGTAAAGCAATTGCATGCACGTGTCAAGGGTGTAAAATATTGGACGAATGTCATAACTTACGATATTATACACATGTCATAATCATAAGGAAAACGAGACGAAAATGGATCTGCCTATCGGCCTAAATATTGTGGAGCAGAGATGCTTTCTTCAACATTCCCAAACTGGATTACGTAAGAGACATCACGAATGAATGAACGACTGCTCTTGGTTGCCTGTGGCTGGCATCAGCCCTATAACCGTCAGTATAGTTTGGATATAACGCCCCTTGCTCCTGTCGATAAACGATACCTGGGTCCGGAGAGATCCATATGCAGATCCTTCGAGAAATATTTATTATATATGTAATAACGCATTAGTTTTTTCCCTCAAATAGCTAGCTAGAAGGTGAGATCAGTAATCACTTACTGGAATTTAATTGAATTTTAATTAGCCGTTACATTTGGATGGATAGTTATGACACTTACATAGAGTTAGAATTAAATTTTGGTTAACTGTAACACTTGATAGATAATTTACACTTAGCAAGTCCACGTGACTGCATGATGTAGCGGTATGGACAGCGTTCCAATCCTGTAGAACTGCGCGGATGTTATAGTATATTCCGATAATGTATTTCGATTGTAGGATGGTTCTAATGTAACAATTATCAGGATGGATTCATACGTATACAATGTAATAAAGAAAAAATAATGCTTCTGCTCGAGAACTAGCCCTTCCCTTTTCAATTTACACTTAGCAAGTAATTGGAATTAAATTCTCTAATATCATTCTCCAACATCACTTTATCCCGTAAATATTTATTAGATAACAAGTAGATTCCATGCACTTTTATCGGTCAATGTTATGTTTTTGGACGTGTAGCATCAACTGGGTTTTTCTGACTAAGAAATATGATATCATTTCGTTTCTTTGGACCAAGAAGCATGATACCATACCATGGAGGATGTGATTTAGAATCTGCTGGTTCGATGCAAATCCATACTTCCATTCATATAATTATCCGCAACCATGAACTTCACCCGACTAATTTCACCATTCTACTGCCATCATGTTTTCTCACTCTGCCACCACAGAAAGAGAAGGATTGAGTGCATGCACTATATCTCTGCTATGGAGGAAAAATGACAGATGTTCCACTACTTAGTGAATAAGCTCGCCGTATTGGAGGGATCAACTATACGAATTTTATTTGAAGTGGATTTCTAGTCATGCCTTGGTGTGATCACTGGACAGTGAGGTTGCTGGGTTAATGAGGTTCCACAACTTAATAGTGTTTGAATGCTCAAAGGGCCCCTCCCACCTCGCGACTCGTGTTGGTGTGATCGTTGGATGGTGAAGCTGCTGGGTTAATGAGGTTCCACAACCGAATAAATTATGAACGCTTAAAGGGTCATTATTGCCTCAGGACTTCATCTCAAATACGGTCAGACCCAGATTGTGCAGAACCTTCAAGTAGCTTCACAAGGAAAGGTAGTGAGAAGATACAGGTTCAAAAACAAACCCCCATATCTGCGGGATGATGTATGGGCACAGGGAAATTGCAGCTATAAATTCAATATACTTGTTCTGTCTTGCAGTGTACCTTACAACTATCATTTTTTCAAGGGGATTTGGTTTCTACTCTTTCAAGATGATTTGTTTTCTACTATGCTTTGTCAGTATTTGTTTTCCTAATGTTCATGTGCAGGTTGCATGAAAGCACAATATTTATCTCTTGTATAGATTTTTGTTTTTAAGTCTCTTTATTCTAGTTACCTTCTCAGTTTTGGTGTTCCAAATTCATTTACTTATGTTTATTAAGCATCGACCTCATATCTCGAGCACCATTTGTGAACTCATCATAATTACTTGTAGACTGATTCATTCTAATATGTCTGCACAACTAAACAATACTTTTTGACTAATTCACTCTAATTTGTCTGCACAACATAGCATTATAAAGCTTAGTGACATTCAAGGGTAACTTCATAAACCTATTTCTAGATAGTGTACAATGTATATCTCTGTTAGTAGTCGAGTAAGCATGAAGAACTAAAAAAATTAACAAGACAATAATATTATTTCACCAGAAAAACGTTGACTTTACCATGAAAAACATTATAAAGACAATAACATTATTTAGTGCAATACCATTATTTAGAGCGTTTATATTTATGCAGTGTAGCATAAATTCTTACTATTGTTTACTCAAATTACCTATGGAATGTAAAATTTTGGCAAAGATTTTGTTCATATTTTGTTTGACTTCTTCCTTATCCTAATGAAAAGGTGGTTTCCGTCTCCTCATCCATTTGATATGTTTCTATAATATTGGATTTTTTGTTTAGATTTTGTCCGACTTTTTCCTTGTACCAAATACAAAGGTCGTATTCCTCTCCTCAACCATTTTTCTGGTTCCTCCTGCATTGCGTTTTTATCTGGTTCTCAATACAAATATATGTTTCAACCAGATTACTAGGGGAACGGAAATGCGAACTCCACTTGAGGGAACAACTTCATAGTTCAAACGACCCTCCTAGAAGGCCTCTAATACTCATACCTCATTCTGATAGCACTTCCATTTTCTTTGTTCATGAATTCTAGCAAAATGCAAATGGGGCAATTCAAGGCCTAGCCTAAGTAGCTTAATTTATAGCCTATTCAAGGCCCGGCCTAAGCAGCTTCTCTGATAGCCTACATCTCAACAGAAAAATTCGTGAGATCGAATCCCTCCTGTCCTTGTAAGATGGCTTATACAACTTGTCCTGTCATCTTCTAACAACGAGGAAGTTGAATCTCTTCGCTTATGGCCTGGAGGGTAAATTGGCGCTGGAACAGATCAAAACGTTGGAAACTAATGAAACTTATAGCACCACATCTCTGGGAGTACAGACAAATCAAATTGAATATTTTTGTTTGTTAAAGTGTGAAGTAAATGAACTTTTGAACGCAGTACAAGTTCCCCATCGCTGCATTACATTTATCAATCAAATCTCTCGTAATAACTGCATGGAGTTGGTGGAGCTTTAAATGCTTGATTGTACTGTGCACTATAATTTATCAATCAAATCTGTCGTAGTAACTGCATGGAGTTGGTGGAGCTTTAAATGCTTGATTGTACTGTGCACTATAAAGGAGGACATTGCTCAGTAAATATGTGAAATTATCAAAGTATTTAACCTGTAATTTAATGGGTTGATTCTGAGGAAGCCATATGACATATTAGATATTTTAATAGTTTATTATGTTGGTGTCATGATCTATAGAATATATTTAATTAAAATATATTTGGGGAATTTTGTTATTAATAAAAATGTATAACTAAAATAAATTTGATAAGAACCAATACGATTCAAGATAATGATGTCAACTATGGGATGATTCACTATTTTTGGAGTAAAAATATAAAAAATAATAAAATAATAAAACTACTTTTTTCAACTTGTATTTCAACTTATATACTTTCGATGGACCCTGCTAAAACTATAACATTTCATCTTGGATTTTCCCAAAAAAAACAACAAACAAAAAACAACTATTTTTATGCTCGAATTTATATATATATTATATATATTTACTTTATTTCTTTTTTAGAGAAAAAACTCAATATTTTCATAATAAAAAGAGAGTAAAAACTACTAAGGTTGATCTCCTAAAAATTACATAGATTGATGTTCATTGTTCCTGTAAAAACTATAAGATCTCATCCTATGATTTTCCAAGAAAAAAACAACAAACAAAAACAATTATTTCTATGCTTCAATTCTCCATATTTTCTTTCTGTGTCCCTTTGTTCATAGAACTGTAGAGTTTCTCCTAACTGGAGAAAATTTTATCTAACTATGATGCATAGTATGTGACTTATTATTTTATCTACATGCAAAATCTCTTCAAAACAAATATTGTAATTGTTTTCCTTTTAAGAGTAGTTTATACTCCCAACATTCGCACATATGTTGCAAAGTAAAACTTCCCGGGCTCTTAGAAAGGAGATTAGCAACCTGATTTTTCTCCCTATAAATATGCCAAAATATTATAGACTGAAAGGAACACACCAAATTTTGGATATGATGCATCCAGTTGGATAGAATGAGTGCATTGAATAGTGTATGCCCCTTAACCCAATATATTATGCCTTTTTCATCTTTGTGGATGTGCAAATTTTCCAACCCAGCTATCTAGAACATATCAAAATCCCCCACAATGCTATAATTTCATCCCTACTTTTTGTACCTCTGCCTCCCTCCCACCAAAGTGATAATATCTACCAGGCCCTAATACTATAAAAACGCTGCAACCATAGTTCCTTTGCTTGCATGCACCATCAAAAACACCTATTGGAAGATATTTTCAAATGTCCTTAAACATGATCTTCCTCTTTTTGTTGGGCTTCTTTGCCAAACCAATTTTAGAGAAATATGTCAATGCCTTTATTATAACAGATCTGGCATTGGCCTCTATTTGTTCAAACAAAAGAGAGTTCCTACTTCTACAGTTGGACCAAATGATATATGAAGGAAGGGACCTCTATTCCTTTGGACACTTAAACCGAGAAAATAAGCATGATTCCAAATATTGTGTATCCCATACCTATATGGTGTTTAACCTATCCATGATACCTTCCCACACCGCCACTGTAAATGGACATCTCAGAAAAATATGACACACATCCTCGAGCCCGTGTTTACACAATGGACAAATAGTTGGGCTAATGAAGCCCTATGTAGCACGTTGTTCCACATCATAATTATATTGTGCAACGCTAGCCAATAGAAACATGCAATTTTTCTTGGAACCTCCCATTTCCATATACATTAAAACCAATTATATTTTTGTTGTAGGACCCCTGTCTTAGGGCACTTGCTGTAAATTTCCCACACAACAACTTGCCCCTTCTTTAGCTGCCTGTCCCATACCATACTATCGCCATTTGCATTGATAGGCATACCAAATGCACATAAATTTGACATATACTCTTCCCATTCTACAGCCAGGCCCTTTGTAAGACCCAATTCGTCTGCCTTATATTAATGTTGTGAGAAAATTCCTTGATTATGTATTTGATGTATCTGTTTGAGAAAGAAAATATCTTTGTCATGCAGAAAATTAAGAAGAGGGATAGATAATGTATGATTCCCAGAGAGACCCTTTATAGCATCTAATCCAATTTCAATCTGCGCACCATCTCCAACATCCCACTTGAGAAACCCAACCAGCCAATGTAAGTCTTTCATCATACAATTCCATATGTGAGAGGAGCCTGGTTGGTGCCTAGCTCTCCTCCTTATCCATTTAGAGAAATGTTCCCCCTTCATATATTTACCTCTTATAATCTACGCCCAAATGCTACCACCCACCATCGCCCTCCGTAGATTTTTAATAAGGAGGGATCTGTTAAAAGTATTTAATCCATAATGCCCCATGCACCATCTGTTGAAAGTGGCAACAAGAAATGCTAAAATAGAAGTGCTAAAAATAGCACTGCTATAAATAACAGTTTGGGTACCAGTGTTGGATTGAGCAAGAGGGAATGAAAAATGGAAATGCTAAAAATAGCATTGCTATTTTTAGTAGTTCAGGATGGATTCCAATTTTAGTCAGATCCTGGACTAAAATAGGAAGTAAAATTCGAATTTGAACTTAACAGTTGTTTGAAAATAAATAAATTAATTCACCATGAGTTAATTAGTTGTGAAAAAACAAACATGAAATCGATGTGAGGACATGCAACCGTTTCTCCATTAATTGAGGAATTTATCCATCAGTTAAAGAGATAAGGATGAGTTCTAATTTGAGTTGTAATTAGTTGGCTCAGTTAACTGAGTCAAGTCCAGTTAGATTGATTTAAACAGTTTGTTT
>APFE030226658.1:127159-145273 GCA_000404065.3 Pinus taeda | reverse complement strand
TTGGATGGATTTTTCCTATAAAGGAAACTCATCCATGGAGAAGGATTTATCTCCTTCAGGATTGCGCAGTTAGATCAGAGGTTAGTGAGTGTGTGAAGAGGTCAATTCACACAAGTGGCTACACTGGACCCCAAGGAAAATTGCACAAAGAAATAGGAGGTTTGGAGGGCAGAGGAGAAGGTTTGAGAGAGGCCTTTGACTGTCTATGAGCAGCAGAGGGATTGCAGAAAGAGCAGGATAGCTTGTGAGCTGATTTTTTTCTAATCTAGACTATATTTCCACTTGTATGATAATACTGACTTGGGGTTTTAGGTTGAGGCTTTCCCCGAGTTATTTCTTCTATGTTATGTGTGATTGATTTCTCCATATCAGTTATATGTGCTCTTATTGATGTTTCTCATGTTCGATTAAGCTTCCGCTAAATTGTTTGTAGAAGTAGTTCAAGTGTTTTGCTTTAGTATATTTCATTACCAGGTGATTTACAGGTGGGAATTTCCTCATGGTATCAGAGCAAAGGTGATCAAAGGAGAGGACAATATACTGAGAAGAGATTTCAAAGTTTTGAGTTTTGGGCCGAGAGTTTGCAGAGAAGATCTGAAAATTTTTGTACAAAATTTCCAGAAAAAAATAGCAAATTTGGATTCCTTGCGGAAAAATACCCAAATTCAAAAAACAAATCAGCTAAATTGGAGTTTGGATGAGGGAGATATCGTTGATTTAAAATCAGCTCTTTTTCCAGAAAATTTGTGACGGTGGGAAATATGAAACAGATTGGTGTGCTAGCCAAGAACTTCTATGCACTTGAGGTACAAGATGCATTCAAAGCCTTGAGGAGCAAGGCAAAGGCTAGATACTTGGTGGTTGAGAGGGAGAGTAAATTACCTCTCAACATGCAGCGTCAGAAGAAGTCTCAAACAATTATGGAGGAGCCACAATTGGTGAAGCAGCTTCAGGAAGTTGTGGAGCAGCCACAACTGGGGAAGCCGAGTGGAGACAGAGTAGAGACATCTACTCATGTAGAGACCTCCACTAAGGGGAAATTTCGAGCCAGGTGGACAGAGGGATCACATGCATCCATACCTCCAAGTAGGAGGTAGGGCGATGTGGAGTGATCGTCCTAAGAAGGCTGGAATAGGGGCAGGATCCTTGAGGTAGCCAACCTCTTTGATTCGACTTTACTACAAGAGCCCCAACGAGTAGTAGGACTGACTGATATGGTAGAGACAGATGCGGATGGAGCGAAAAAGAAAGCTATAGTGCAGGAGTCCCAGGACTGTGTAGAGCTAGCAGGCTGCAACAATGCAAGAGGCACAAGAGTGTTGCACCAGTGCAGGATGGCACAGAGAGGTGTGCAACGATGCAAGTTGCATGAAGTGTTGTAGTAGCTCAGAGGTCAGAGAGGGAGCACTTGTCAACAACAAGTAGAGCTTCAGCACCATAGTATGTTTCTAGCCCAACAGAGAGATCAATTAGGAGTTTTTTTGTTTCTAGAGTTGATGGAGCAACCACATTTGGTAGAAGTGTTGCATGCAGAACATTCCAAAGGTACAAGATCAGGTTCGAGTTGAATGCCTTTCTTGTTGAGGGGGAGTGTTGAAAATGGAAACAAGAAATGCTAAAAATGGAAGTGCTAAAAATAACACTACTATAAATAGGAGTTTGGGTACCAGTGCTGGATTGAGCAACAGGGAATGAAAAATGTTTGGGATGGATTCCAATTTTAGTCAGTCCTTGGACTAAAATAGGAAGTAAAATTTGAATTTGAACTTAACAGTTGTTTGAAAATAAATTAATTAATTCACCATGAGTTAATTAGTTGTGAAAAATCAAACATGAAGTCTATGTGTGGACATGCAACAATTTCTCCATTAATTGAGGAATTTATCCATCAATTAAAGAGATAAGGATGAGTTCTAATTTGAGTTGTAATTAGTTGGGTCAGTTAACTGAGTCAAGTCCAGTTAGATTGATTTAAATAGTTTGTTTAAATTAATGTGAGTTCATTTAGTTAATGCATGCTTGCATATAATTGCTGCACTTCAGATAATTGAATATTCTCTTATGAATAACTCATGCATGTCAGTTCAGACAGAGACCCAGTTGAGATCAGAGGAGGGACGGTGTACTATCAGTTGGATGGATTTTTCCTATAAAGGAAACTCATCTATGGAGAAGGATTTATCTCCTTCGGGATTGCACTGTTAGACCAAAGTTTAGTGAGTGTGTGAAGAGGCCAATTCACACAAGTGGCTGCACTGGACCCCAAGGAAAATTGCAGAAAGAAATAGGAGGCTTGGAGGGCAGAGGAGAAGGTTTGAGAGAGGCCTTTGACTGTCTATGAGTAGCAGAGGGATTGCAGAGAGAGTAGGATAGCTTCTGAGCTGAATCTTTTTGTAATCCAGACTATATTTCCACTTGTATGATAATACAGAGTTGGAGTTTTAGGCTGAGGCTTTCCCCAGGTTATTTCTTCTGCGTTATGTGTGATTGCTTCTCATTCTCAGTTATGTGTGTTCTCATTGATCATGCTCAAATTGATTAAGCTTCCGCAAAGTGTTGTAAAATTAGATCTTGTATTGTGTTTTAGTAAATTGCATAATCTGTTGATCTACAGTGGGAATTTCTACACCATTTATGACTGGGGATGCGATAAGGTTCCACTTGACCAAATGCATCTTTCCCTTTTGGAGGTGACCAGCCCACATGTACCTGGCCATAAAAGACTCGATTTTATGGATAATCTCCTTTGGACGCTAAAACAGGTGCATCCGGTATATATATATATATATAATATATATATATATATATATATATATATAATATAAATATATATAATATATATATATAATATATATATATATATATATATATATATATATATATATATATATATATATATATATATAGTAAAATGGTTTTAATCATGTTCGTGCAACCCCCTATCGTAAGCCATTTGTGAGTCCATCCTACCAACTTCTTATCAAATCTTCCTAGCATCCATTTCCATCTTTATTTCCATACCTATTCAGTTTTAATCTAAAACCCAAGTATGTGAAACCCTCCTCAAATTGGAAAGATGTAATCTCAAATAGGTTGCAGATCTCACTGAATACCCCTTCCTTAGGTTCTCCATAAATCAAAATAGACTACAATTTACTCATGTACATTCCAGAAGCGTCTCCAAAAGACTTAATAATACTATGTATATGAGACCACATATTCAGGTCCTCTTCACCCCCAAATAACATATCATCAATGAACATCAAATGTGTGATGGTGATGTTCCTCGAAACCATTATGCCCATTATATTACCACCGTCTCTCTCTACCCCTATCTTGTGGCTCAGACAGTCTATGGCCAACAAAAAGAGTAATGGAGATAGAGCACAACCTTGTGACAGACCCCAGAAAGCTAGCAAGAACTAAGAAGGGAGGTCGTTGATAATAACAACGAAATTCACAGATGTTAAGCATGACATTATCTAACTGATGCTCCTTGGCTTCATCTCCATCTTGAACAAAATCATTCTTAGAAATTCCCAATCCATTAAATCATATGATTTAACCAAATCTACTTTTAACATACATGCCTTAATTTTTCATGCCTTGATAGAGTGGATGCACTCCTATGCTATTGCAATGGCATCATTTATCTAATGCCTCTTAGGAAACCCACACTATTCGGGAGAAATATGTTTTGATGACCTTCTTGATCCATGATGCTATCAATTTCAAGATCATCTTGTATATAATATTGCAAAGGGGGATAGGTTAGTAATCATCAAAATTATTAGGATCATTTTTCTTGGAGATCAAGGGTATAAATGTAGCATTAACAACCCCAGTAATATAGCCAGGATTCCTAGATTCCTCTATGAAAACAACCAGATCTGGGGGCATTTGATCTAAAAAATAAGTGTATAATTTCACCTGCCATCCATCGGGGCCCTGACTCTTTTCCCTGGCACAATCATTTAGAATAACAACTATCTCCTCTTTGTAGATTCAACTAACCAGTAGGGCATTATTTTCCTCAAAGAACATATTGGGGATATGGGAAACAAATTCCATCTGTGAAGCTAAATCTTGTGCAAAATCTAAATAAAATTCCTTGAAATGACGTACAACCGCACCTTTAATATCTATTTGGGAGGAATGTATATGACCCTCATTGTAACTTTACCATGTAAAAATAGAAAACCTCTATAAAATTTTGGTTTTTCACCCCGGGTGAATGGAGCTCTAGGTATTTTGCAAATGCATTTTTCTTTCATGAAAAAATCAAAGTATATTTCCTTGTGGGCTCTGGATTTTATTGTGTGTAACACTATGTTTTACCCTATTAATGTGCTTTTGTTTACTATGCATAATTATGTGGTGTTTACTACACATACCATTGTAATTAGACCAGGAAAGCCTCTGTCTTTTATTGTCACAAAATGTGGATAAATATACCCCAAATGATGAGTAGACCAAACCAAACGTTGAGGCGGTGAGTAATGAATACAAGGAACCACCATTTTCTTGACTGCAACACCATTTTCTTGATTGCACCACTTCCTCGACTGCATTGCCCCTTCATTCACTGCACCATTACTTGGCTGCACCACCACCACAGTTAGAGTCATTCTCGAAAGTTGCAACCAGGGCAACAAATCAAAATCACCACCACTGTTGGAGTCAGGCTGAGAAGTGTTGGAGTCAATTTGAGAAGTTGCAACCAATGGGCACATACTCTCTGCGTAGAGTAAATTTTGAAAAACATTATAGAAACATGTTTTGAGGATAGATCCACCTGCGTGGACAACTCATACTTTTTTATTTTCTTTACCTGAGAGGCTTACAGCCCTTATCATGCATATGTGATCAACATTTACAACATGCAATTTTCCAAAATTTAATGAAATTTACAATTTTTTTCCAAGGGGAAAAGAATTTCCAACCAATGAAACAAATAAAAACCAGGGAAATAAAATAAAATAAAATAATAATAATAAAATCAAATCATCACCCCTTCATTCACTACACCATTCCTTGATTGCACCACCACCACGGTTAGAGTCATTCTAGAAAGTTGCAACAAGGGAAACAAATCAAAACCACCACAACTGTTGGAGTCAGGTTGAGAAGTGTCACAGTCACTTTGAGAAGTTGCAACCAGTGCAACAAATCAAAACCAAGGCAATAAAATAAAATAAAATCATCACCCCTTCATTCACTGCACCATTCCTTGATTGCACCACCACCACAGTTAGAGTCAATCTATCAAGTTGCAACTGGGGCAACAAATCAAAACCACCACCACTATTGGAGTCAGGTAGAGAAGTTTCGGAGTCAGTATGAGAAGTTGCAACCAATACAACAAATCAAAACCAAGGCAATAAAATAAAATAAAATCATTGCCCCTTCATTCAATGCACCATTCTTTAACTGCACCACCACCACGGTTAGAGTCAATCTAGCAAGTTGCAACTAGGGAAACAAATCAAAACCACCACCACTGTTAGAGTCAGGACGAGAAGTGTCATAGTTAGTTTGATAAGTTGTAACCAGCGTAACAAATCAAAACCAGGGTAATAAAATAAAATCAAATCATCGCCCCTTCATTCACTACACCATTCCTTGACTACACCACCACCACTGTTAGAGTCTGTCTATCAAGTTGCAACCAGCGCAGAAAATCAAAACTAGGGCAATAAAATCAAATCAAATCATGGTCCCTTTATTCACTGCACCATTCCTTAACTGCACCACCACCACGGTTAGAGTCAGTCTATCAAGTTGCAACTAGGGAAACAAATCAAAACCACCACCATTGTTGGATTAAGGCTGACAAGTGTTAGACTCAATCTGAGAAGTTGCAACCAGCACAACAAATCAAAACGAGGGCAATAAAATCAAAACAAATCATCGCCCCTTCATTCACTGTACCATTCCTTGACTGCACCACTACCAAAGTTAGAGTCATTCTAACAAGTTGCAACTAGGGCAAAAAATCAAAACCACCACCATTGTTGGAGTTATGCTAACAAGTGTCGTAGTCAGGATGACAAGTTGCAAGCAACACAACAAATCAAAATCAGGGCAATGCAATAAAATAAAATAAAATCATTGCCCCTTCATTCATTGCACCATTCCTTGACTGCACCACCACCACGATTCGAATTAGTCTAGCAAGTTGTAACGAGGCAAACAAATCAAAACCACCACCACTTTTGGAGTCAGGTTGATAAGTTTTTGACAAAAATTAAAGAGAACAAAATGATGGAGTAGAGGACTTGCTCTTCTTAGTGTTACAAATCAGTGAAATAAGATTACATTGCAAACATCAATAATAAATGACTAGACTTAAACTTGACTAAGTGAAAATAAAATATGACACTTGGAGGGACGGTTTTGATTCCTAACAAGTGGTTGGGATTAGATTCTCCAACACTCCCCCTTAATTAAAACCACATAAAAATTTAATTAAGATACTTGATGGTCTATATCTCAGCTAGGTTTACAATTTAAAATTTGACTTCAAATTTTCTTCTTCTCTTTTACCAGATCCTATAGCCTCTAAATTGTTTCAAATTCTTCTTCTTGTTGTATCCTTCAAACCTCGATTTCTTCATTTGTTGGTGTAGGTATTCCATTCTTCCAAGCTATCTAAGCATATCCTGAACTTCTTCAAAAAACGAGTTATATGTGGATTGTTGCCACATATTATCTTCTGTAGCGTTCTTTTCATAATCTATCTCATGTCACATAAGACCATAATATAATTTCATCTCTTCAGGACTCAAACAGCCGAAAGTTATTAGTTGAAAATGCTTGGTTTGCAGAAATTCTTGGTGCTCATGTGAATCAAACTCGCGATTCCCTTGGATGCAAAATTACTATATTCATGTCTTATGTTCCATTTCTTAGTAGGACTAAGATAAGCCTATTGGTATTGGTAACATGGTTTTCCTCTTATCTTTGTTATATAATTTTATTTGGGTTTTTTGGAGTTTCCGAGTATTTATGTACAAGCCAAAATATTTGGATTTGATGGAGTTTTTGGGTTCGTTGTGTTTGAGTTAAATAACCACTTCTAAATCTCAAGTTTGTTCAATTTAAGTGTTTAAAGGATAATTGAGGGCATAAAATTTGATGAGCACCAATATTGCAGCAAGGATGATGTAATTCCTGGGGCTACCGAATTTACTTCATCAACCCAGGGTTCATACAGAATTAGAGGTGGCAATGTTGTATACACAAATAGATGTAATTGGTCTACTCTTTGTCACTGTTGAGCTAGGGTGATAGACCACTAGGGTTTCTCAAACCAGCCTTCTATTGACTAGAAGAAGTTTGATTACCAACTTGGAGAGGGGAAATTTACCCTAATTGGGAGAAAATAAATGATGGCTATTGCAAAAATGAAAGATTGAAAGAAATGCTTGCAAAATAAAAGTAACCATCTAATAATCATCAAAATGCTTGCAAAATAACATGAAATCCTCTATCTACTTGCTAACATACCTTGGTTTCAAAATAACCCTACTTTAACAAATGTGAGGTTTTAACTAATCTAAGCATGAAGTTTGATCTAGAGAGTACTAACTATTGTGTGCATGAATAAATATAAAAGGACTCTTTTTCTTTATCTTTTTGCTTGAAAAATGTAAATGCTAATCCTTCTTTGTTCCATGGCAGGGTAGACAGGTGTGGAGGAAGAGGAGTACAATGGTTCTAATGGATTAGAGGTCAAGTAGGGGCCTAATCCTAGCTTTGGTGAAAATTTTTCTCAATTCGGGCTCAAAACAAGCTACTACAGGTTTTCCTACAGGATGTCTACAGGAAGTACTAGTTCACCTACAGGATCCCCTTTTTTACTACAGGAACAGGATGAAAGCTTAGGGAGTGGTCTAGGAGGTGGGATAGAGCTTGGAAAATGTGAATGAGGAGCAAATAAGGCATGGAAGAGGTAGGCACTTGCTCAAAACCCAACCAAAAGCTTTAATATGGTTGGATTTGCTCAATGGAAATCACCAGTTTTCCTCATAAAAGAAGAATTCAAATTGAGACCTTAGTGACTTTTGGCAATCATGGGTGGATATGCCTTGGATGAGGCTGATGAGATGTGGTATCCCTGCAACGTAGAAACTCTTGCAAAAACACACATCATTGTTGGCATTTACATATAAATTCATCTAAGAACAAGAAGGGTATATTCAAAATAGAAGAAAATAGAATTATCGCCATTTATTTGCTAATTCCATGCATGGGAGTGCTTGAAACCAATACAGAAGAAATATGAAATCAGTGCAAAGCCTAAGAGAACAGAAATACCAATTGCAACTTATCCTATGAAATTGAAAGATAATGAGCTAATTAGCAGGAAAACCCTAGATTAACCGAAAAGAAAAAATTATGTCTTTTTGGGTTGGATGGGAAGTTTTCCTCAAGCCATGATCCTTGAAAGGGAGAAATGAGGTGAAAACTACTTTTTGTCAGCCTTTTTGGAATATATTCTTATCACTAAAATGCTACTGTTAGAACTATCCAAAAATGGAAGCAAACTAATTAGGCCTACCAATACTTGCAAATTAACAACACCAAAATCAGTTTACCAACTGTGAGTATAACCTAAGCATACATATACAACATAAGGAACCTTTGTTGCTAGGGTTGGGCCCTAACCCAAGAGATTCAGCCCTCTAAGTCAACTCAGTGCTGGATCAAGGGAATGCTGCTCATTTTCATTAAAATATCATAAATACACAAGAGTGCTTGGTTATAATTCTTCAACTCGAAAACTGCTTAGCTATCTTGAACAAAAATTTTGAATCCTAATGAGGCTCTAGGCCTCTTCATTTATACAACTAAAGTTACCAACAACTTCCTTAAATTTAGGGAGGCTTGGCTCCTAATATCGAGATCAACTGCTCTTCAACTGTCACTAACTTGGCTACCAATGAACCTCGTGACTTGGCTGCTTTCAACTCTGAGCTGATGAGATTTGATTGAGGAATCTTTGAGTGAGTGAGGAGTTAAGGAGGGAGATTCTATCTCCTAGAATCCCTCTTTCTTGTCTTCATTCAAGTTCCTACATTTTAATTAGCCAAAATTTGTTCCAAAACCTGCAATCAATTCAAATTATACCAAAGACATGACATCTCATCTTTTAGTACTCTCCTCATTAAGAAAAACATAATGAAAACATGTAAAGAATGATGAGAAAAGTTGATTTTAGTAAGTTGGAGGTGAAAATAGTTCCATGTATTTTATCCATTGATGAGCCTCATCATCACACCACTACTAAAAATGTTTCTCATCCTCTAAGCAACTCAATCTATGTCCATGCCTTTCATTGCTTTGGTGGCCTCCCTGACATTTCAGGGTTCTGCTATAGTCTCCTCCTCTTGTGGATAAAACCCTGCATTCCTCTCTATCTCTTCCCATTGCTTTCTTTCTTCTTCTTCCTTTCTCCCATCTAACATACCTAAAATCAATGGTAGGACGAGTTTCAATCCAATCCAGTTGACTTTGAGTCTCTGTAATGTTTGCTTATACATTGGGACTCTCCCTAGTGCATCCCTCATTCTATTAGGAGAATGACATTCTTTGATCTTTAGGTTGTAGAGTAAGGTGTTCCATATCCTTTTTCAATCTTGTTGGCTCTCATCTCCTAGAAATATGAGCATGTCTTCAAAATGAATGACTTCTTGTTCTTGTACAACAAGGTATCATGGTGCAAGGTTGGGATTATTTGTAATGAGGTTGTGATTTCTAATGTCAACCATTGAGTTAGATTGCTCTTCTCTAATGAAAAGGGGTTCTTCTTCTTTTATTATCAATACCCTTTTCATTTCTATAGATCTGGCTTCCTCATGAATCATCCAAGATGCCTAGGCCATTAGTTATAAGTCCCCTAGCTTTGGATTGGGGTCCCACACATTTAATTATGTCAGAGATAAATTGTGCAGGTAGAACTCATATATATTTTCTTTATCCTTGAGGGTGCTTTGGTCATAGAGGTCAATGAATTTCCTGTAGTCTTGGAAAGGCACAGTTCCTCTTTGTGCTAGGGTTTTTATCTGAAACTGCAGCCATTGTTCTTTGAGGTATAAGGCATATGACTTTGTCGGCATCCTGCATTGAATTGCCTCCATGGATAAAGTTTCCATAGTTTCCAATTGGCCTTCCTTTTCTTGTAGGTGCTTTCTTAGCCATGTGTTCTCAGCTTCTAATTGAGATTTCATCATTGTTTCCCTGTCTCTTATGCTACTTAATTCTCTTCCCATTTCTTGTAGCTTCTCTTCCATGTGGCCTACATCCTCCACCCATTTTGATTTAGCAATTTTCATCCACCGATGTGTCCTTACTCTCTCTTTTTCAAGTTCAAATAATAAAGAAATGACAATTTTTTGTGGTATCACCCTACTTCCAATGAATCTATAGTAGGAGCTGGGGTTTGGCTGTGGGCTAGGCTCCTTCAGCTCTTGAGCCTCTTCCTCTATTTTTTCTTGAGTAATTCCTACCTCTTTTCCTTCCCTTTTCCATTGTAGCCTTTCCTGATCTATTTTCTGTGTTTCCTATAGCTTTGATAGGGTTTCTTGTAGCACCGTTTCTGCTTCCTATAGTTCTGACTGTGTTTCCTATACAAGACCTTCCCCTTTTTTCGAGGTGGGCTTGGTGACAAGTCTCCTAACATATGTGATTAGTGACTTAGGAGAAGCTTGTTTTGATGTTTCTTCTTCTTCCTTCTTCCCTAGAGGGACTACTTTCTCTTGTTGTTTTGGTGAATCCTCTATGAGAATTGGAGTCTTGGTAAGGGTTTGAGGCCTCCCTTGTTTAATCTGGGTGCTCTTCCTTGTCCTGAAGTAAAGTGCAGTTTGCATATATCTCTTTCCTTTTGATTTAACAGGTGTACTTAGGGCAATTAGAGCAGTTGTTGGCTCCTTCTCTGTAGGCTATGGAGACACCCTTGGTGATTATTCTTCTTCCCTGCTCTATTTTTTAGAATTTTGTTCATCCTTCTCCCTTTCATCTTCTTCTTCATCCTCTCTTTCATCTTCTTCTTCATCCTCTTTTTATTATTCTTTTACATCCATTGTTTCTTCCTCTTTTTCATCCTCTATTTCTTCCTCTTTTTCTTCTTCTCCCTCACTAGAAGTAGGGCTTCTGTCATACTCGATGGCTCGAATTGCTCCTTCTTTTTGCATGTCTGCAAATGTTGACCATGTAATAGGGATGCTTAAATTGTTTAGACCATCTTCCAGGATAAGTTTGATCAATCCATGATGTGCTAGTTGCCGATGTTTCCCTTCTTTTACCTTGATGCTCATGTCTATTATTAATTGTAACAGAAAATAAGGCACACTAAGTCTGTTATGAGGAGGTGTCTCCTCTCCAAATCTTAGCTCATGCAGGAGTCTAAAGTGGTACCCATACACTACACTATATCTACCTTCACAGGAAATATACTTTATGATGTGGTAACTTACCTCATTCCAAGGATATGGAATGTTTTCCCTTCTCACCTAATTTTTGTCTTCAATTGGTTTTTCTCCTTCCAAGAAAAAACCTTTCTTTGCAAGAGTGTTGTTAGTCTTGTCCTCTTTTATCCATTGCAATCCTAGGGGAAGTGTAGTTATCTTTCTAATACTCTCAGGGGTAATTTCTACTGACAAACCCTTCACTACAGTAGTGGCACTGGCTCTAGTGAGAGGTATGAGTGACATTGCAAATTCTTTAGTCACATCATCATCGTATCCCCTCAGTAGCTCAAAGAACCCCATCCATTGATGCCCTACCACAGGAGGATGTTGGTGTATTCTGGTTGTGTTGATGGGCTCTCTTTTGTTGAAACCTATTGTCATATTTCTCTGTCAATTCTTGTCTAAGTCAGGTTTGGGTGCCTATAGTTTAAGAACTTTGGTAGGTGATGAGGTTTCAAAGTTTATTCTTCATTGACCTTGACACAAATCTTTATACCTTTATGCGTACTACAAATACTCAAAATAAATGAGGATTTCTTCTTCTTAAATGAGAAACACAAAATGTATGACACCTACCTCCCTTTCCTATGCTTTGGTGATGAGAAATATTGAATTGATTTCCATCAGTGTCCACTTACAAATCTGTGTGATAATTCTTCTTGTATCCTGTATCTTTCCTGGAGTTTCCTGTAGGTGCTCTTGTTTGTTGTAGGTGATGACTGTTTCCTGTAGGTTTTCACTACAAGGATGCCGAGAGTAACTTTTTCCTTCGATGACTCAAAGTTTCCTCTGCCTTCATATTTTCGAAATAAACAATACTTCACATGGGAGCCAGTGATTATTTCTATTTGCGGATGACATGATTGGGTGATGTGCTAGCTGGCCAAGTACGAATACCTCCTTTTGGACCATTGGTCCTACTAAAAGTTCATCATATCACCTTTCCTCATAATCATCTCCCACTTTTATTCTCTATAACTTAACCACATTTTTTATTCATTCCCCTCTTTTTTATGTGACCTTGCCATGTGTGCATTTGACTACCCTTTTTCTTCTCGTTATTTGACCAAGGGTGGCCAAGCTAACTCGCCACCTTCACTTATAAAATCAACTTCATGTATTATTCCTACAGTTTAATCATATTCATACCTATGAGGGAGTATTGGTGAGATGACATACCTGTTGGTCCTTTGCCTTCCATGCTAGAGAGTGGTGTTACTTTGTTGTTCATTGACCTAGCTGCATATTCTTCAACTGTGTTTTTTCTTCTTCTTTTGTTGATGATTTGTTCCTTTGATGTTGTACAGGTGATAGCTTTTGTTGTTGATGGGCATCTTGTTGTTGCTAAGATCCGGAGGAGCTTCCTTGCTCTTATAGTCCTTGTGTTGAAGGTGGGTTGGAGTTGTTGTGGCCTTTTTTTTTGTGGAATAGGCTGCCATAGGAATTCCTACAGTATGTCCTGTAGTTGTCTTTTTCTTGAACTTTCGCATATTTTCTTTGCTCTGAAGTGGAATGGGTATTAGAATGAGTGGAGGATGTGGTTATGGAGTGGCAGATGAGGTATTTTGCTATTGGCACGCCCCTGTTTGATGTTTTTTTCTTTTTCCTTTTTTTAAAAAAATATTTTCTAACTTTATTTTTTCTTATGGATACAGGGGTGACATGGTCATGAAGGGTGTTGGTTGAGGTGTGGTGAGGTCAATGGCTCTTTTCATATCCCAAAACAGGCTTGTGTCACCATTTTTCCACTCGACTTCCCTTTGTCTAAGTTTTGAAGGCCTCCTGTAATACCTACATGAAACTCCTGTAATATTACAAGGGATCCTGTAGAAAACACAAAATTTCTTGGAATTGGAATCTGTAGTTGAGTATGGATGGAATAACATGGGGATTATGGAGGATATGAAATGGACGAAGAAAAACATAGTTTGTGGTAGGGCTTGTTGTCTTCTATACCATGTGCTCATCATCTTCTTGCAAACATGAAAAAACAGAACTGTTAGTTTTGTATTTTTTTTTTTTTTGAAAAGACAACTAGGTTGCTTCGAAGGAGGTTTTCATCCTCATTGCCTGCCTTAGGGTCCTCAAAAGAGGTTTTCACCCAGAGGTTTTTTTAATTTATTTTTAATACTATTGGGCTGCCTCAAGAGGTTTTCAACCCAAAAGTTGGACTCACGTGCCTCATGGAGGTTTTCACCTAGGTCCCTTTATTTTATTTTAGTTTCTTTTTTTTTTCTTTTTTTCTTTTCTCTAAGAACTTGGTTAGGTTGAAGATGAGACTTATTCAATCGTCATCACTGCCTTGCTGATGCTACTGATGAATTCCTACTTTGATAAGGGATTTTTGTAGACCTTTAACCTGTACCCATTAAGAAGCAAATGGATATCTTCTGCATCGATGGTTCTTATTTGAAGAGCGCCATTGTCATGACACTTTTCTATCACATATGGTCCCAACCATCTGGTCATTAACATGCCTTCGAAATATTTGTACCAGGAGACATACAACAAGGCCTAGCCACCTTCTTGAAATAGTTTGTCCTTGATATTTCTGTCGCGTTAGATTTTCCTTTGTACTTGAGTCATTTCTGTGTATAGGAGGGCTTGCATCCTAAATTCATCTAACCCATTCATCTTGATAAATATTTCTTGTTGTGCCCTGGTGACATATAAATATAGTTTTGATTCCATCCTTAAGGTGTTGTATTCAAATTCAATGGAAAACAGGGCTTTCTTCCCATAGGCCAACTCATAAGGAGTGTGTTGGGTGTGGAGCTTGATTATCTTCTTTATTCAGAGGTATCATCGCATTGGATCCTAGTTCATCATGTGGTGGCAAAACCGCCTGTAATATTTACGCTGCAGGGGGGTCCAAAGGGGGGCAACTACGACCTTTGGGGGCCCCCCTGGTAGGGGATAGGGGGCAGCACCCCTGAAGCTAAAAATAGATTAAAATTTCCTTGTAAAATGTTGTAATTTCATAGTCAATCTGAGCCGTTCATTAGGCAGAGATCTGACAGTAGAAGTTATGTTTAATTTAGGGTTTTTTTCCCTAGAAGGGAACCTCTCGCTATATATGAGGGAATTGTATTGTGTCTATGTAGATATGTATTCTCAGTGAGAAAGAGAGAGGAGATTGTGTGATAGTGAAGAGGGAATTACACCAGATCTGCTGTAGGTTGTATCTCTTCAGATTGCTAGATAATATAAAAGGAAGGACTAGCTGTTTCTTCGTGGACATAGCACAAATTGGGTGAACCACATATATCTGTGTCTCTCTTGTTTTATGTGTTGTCTGTGTTTGTATTTCTGCAATATATTTTATGTGTTTCATTGCTCTATAATATATAATTTTCTAACAACTAGTATCGGAGCCGAAGTTCTATTTGGCTGATAAACTCATAGGAGAAAAGGGTTCTTGGTTCGAGTGGGACCTATGGTAGAAGATGGTAGGTTTAGGGTCGAAAAATTTAATGGCCAAAACTACCAGCTATGGAAGATGCAGATGGAAGATTATTTGTACCAGAGAGATCTGTACCAACCATTGAGCAGAAAGGAAAATAAGCCGATGAGTATGTCAGACACAAAATGAGATATTCTTGACAGAAAGACACTTGGAACAATATGGCTATGCCTAGCAGCATCGGTATCCTTTAATATTTCAAAGGAAACAACAACAGAGGGTTTAATGTCGTTATTGGCCAAACTATATGAAAAACCCTCGGCCTCAAATAAGGCATTTATTATGAAGCGTTTATTTAATATGAAGATGTCAGAAGGTGGATTTGTTGTTGATCATTTAAACGAATTTAATACAGTTACCAGTCAGTTAAGTTCTGTAAGGGTAGATTTTGATGATGAAGTTAGGGCTTTGTTATTTTTGTGCTCATTGCAATAAAGTTGGAATGGTTTAGTTATGGCCATTAGTAACTCTATCTTTGGATCTAGTACTTTAAATATTGATGATGTTGTTGATGCAATCCTTAGTGAGGAAATGCAACAGAAAAGCTCCGGTGAGACATCAGTTAATGCTTTGACTGCAGAGACTAGGGGATGAAAAATGGAAAGAGGAAAGAATCTTGGATATCATAGTAAGCCAAGTAAAGGCAGATCCAATTCTACATCGGGGATAGTGTGCTAGAAATGCGGAAACAAAGGACACCTGAAGAAAGACTGCAAGTCTCGGAAGGGAAAAGAAGGAGACATATAGCAAGAAAATAATCATGAAGTGAATGTAACAGGTGATGTGTTGCAATATGATTTGATTCTTTCATTAGAAATTATTATTGATGCCTGGGTGGTAGATTCAGGGGCCTCATTCCATGCCACACCTGATAGGAAACATTTTCATGATTATGTTCAAGGTGATTTTGGACAGGTTTGATTGGGTGATGATAAACCCTGTAAAATCATTGAGATGGGTACAACTTTCATAAAACATCAGAATGGAAATCAATGGCTATTGAAGGAGGTATGGCATGTTCCAAATCTGAAGAAAAATCTGATTTCAACAAGGCAGTTGGGAGGTGAAGGTTGCGTAACTACTTTCACAGATAAAACTTGGAAGGTCACTAAAGGAGCCTTCATAATAGAAATAGAAAAGGTTCGTACATTGTATTTATGCAATGATATTTCTAATTCTATTAATTCTTTAACCTCTATAGGAGAAGATACGACATTATGGCATCATAGGCTTATGCACATGAGTGAGAAGGGGATGCAGATCCTTCATTCAAGAAATTTGTTGCCAGGTTTGAAGCATGTTGATTTGGAATTCTGTGAAAATTTTGTTTATGGAAAACAGAAGAGAGTCGGTTTTCTCAAAGTTGGGAAAGAAAAGAAGAGTGAAAAATTAGAGCTTGTGCATACAAATGTATGGGGACCTGCTCATGTATCATCTCTCGGTGGCTCTCACTATTATGTTACTTTTATTGATGATGCAACAAAAAAAAACCTGGATTTATTGTATTCGAAATAAATCTGACGTATTTGATACTTTCAAGAAATGGAAAGCTTTGGTTGAAAATGAGATAGGAAAAAGGTTGAAGTGTCTCAGATCAAACAATGGAGGTGAATATTGCAACAAAGAGTTTGATAGGTACTGTTCAGAAAAATGGAATTCGCAGAGAGAAGATAATTCCAGGAACACCACAACAAAATGGTGTGTCAGAAAGGATGGATGGGACAATCATGTAGCATGCAAGGTGCATGACATTGCATGCAAGATTGCCTTTACAATTTTGGGCAGATGTTGTAGATACTGTTGTTTATCTAATAAACAGAGGGCCTTCAATTTCCTTGAATGGTGGTATTCCAGAGGAGGCATGGAAAGGTAAAAAGGTAAACTAATCTTTTTTAAATACTTTTGGTTGTGAAGCCTTTGCCCACATTAAAAAAGAAAATATAACAAAGCTTGAGGTAAAATCAAAGAAATGTGCCTTTATTGGATATGGTGTTAATGATTTTGGTTATCGCTTTTATGATTATGAAAAACACAAAATCATTAGGATGAGAGATGTCATATTCAATGAAAAGGTTTTGTATAAGGATCATCTGTAGGAAAAGAAACAAGAAAAAGAAAACAGAGAATACATAGTGATTGAAGAGATCACAGAAAAAGTGATGTGCCTAAAAATCAAAATGATCAACAGCTACCACAACACCAACAAGCACCTCAAACACCTGAAAGTGGTGTTAGAAGATCTACCAGGATATATAGACCCCATGAACGATACTCTCCTTCATTATATTATGTATTGCTGATTGATTCTGGTGAACCAAAATGTTATGAAGACGCAATGTAGGTAGAAATTAGGAAGAAGTGGGAGCAAGCCATGAAAGAAGAGATGGAATCCTTAGCACATAACCAGACTTGGGACTTAGTCAAGTTGCCTGTAGGTAAAACAACATTGCAAAATAAATGGCTTTACAGGTTGAAGGAAGAGGATGGAGGTAGAAAATGGTATAAATCTAGACATGTGGTGAAGGTGTTTGCATAGAAAAAGGGTATAGACTTTGATGAGATATTTTCTTCTGTTGTTAAAATGACTTCAATCAAAACTATTTTAAGTCTAGTAGAAGCTGAAGATTTACATCTTGAACAGTTAGATGTAAAGACAACCTTTCTCCATGGGTATTTGGAGGAAGAGATATATATGTAGCAACCACAAGGATATGAGGTAAAAGGTAAGGAGAAACTAGTGTGCACATTGAAGAAGAGATTGTATGGCTTAAAACAAGATCCAACGCAGTGGTATCTAAAATTTGACAGGTTTATGTCTGAACAACGTTATACTATATGTCACTTTGATCATTGTGCTTATCTCAAAAAGCAAAATGATGGCAACTATATTATATTGTTATTATATGTAGATGGCATGCTTGTTGCAGGTTCTAACATGTAGGAAATAAATGTGCTCAAAACAAAATTGGTGAACTCATTTGCAATGAAGGATTTGGGTGCTGTAAAACAAATCCTTAGTATGAGAATAACTAGAGACAGGAAGAATAAAAAATTAACATTGTCTCAGAGTGAGTACATAGAAAATGTGTTGAAAAGATTTAATATGCAGAATGCAAAACCAGTTAGTATACCTTTGGCTAGCCATTTCAAACTAAGTAAGGAGGTGTGTCCCAAGACTCA
>APFE030226658.1:110024-126333 GCA_000404065.3 Pinus taeda | reverse complement strand
TGCACTCTCAACAACGGAAGCAGAGTATGTTGCTGCTACAGAGGCTAGTAAAGAAATGATTTGGTTACAAAGGTTTCTAGATGAATTGGGTAAGAAGCAAGAGTTGGGCAGGTTATACAGTGACAGCCAGAGTGCCATACATCTTGCAAAGAACTATGAATTTCATTCCAAGACAAAACATATATAGCTCAAGTATCATTTCATAAGGTCAACATTGGAAGATGGATAGTTGAAGCTAGAAAAGATACACACTAGCCAGAATCTTCCACATATGTTAAAAAAAGTTGTAACCAGGGAGAAACTGAGATTTTTTTTAGTTTTAATTGGTCTTCAAGTATGATGAAGAAGATGAGAAACAACCAGGTCCAAAATGGATTCATTGTCTAGCAAATGAAGCAGCGGTGAAGTTGCTATAATTAGTCTCCAAGTGGGAGATTGTTAGGTGTGGAGCTTGATTATCTTCTTTATTCAAAGGTATCACCACATTGGACCCCAGTTCATAATGTAGCGGCAATGTCGCCCATAATATTTACATTGGAAGGGGGGTCCGGGGGGGGCAGCGCCCCCGAAGCTAAAAATAGATGTAAAATAGCTTTGTAAAATGTTGTAATTTCGTAGTCAATCTGAGCCATTCATTAGGCGGAGATTTGACAATAGAAGCTATGTTTAAGGTTTTTTGCCCTAGAAGGAAACCCCTTGCTATATATGAGGGAATTTTATTGCACCTATGTCGATCTATATTCTGAGTGAGAAAGAGAGAGGAGATTGTGTGAGAGCGAAGAGGGAATTACACCGGATCTGTTGTAGGTTGTATCTCTTCAGTATTATGGATAATATAAAAGGAAGGACTAGATTTTTCTCTGTGGACTTAGCTCAAATTGGGTGAACCACGTATATTTTTGTCTCTCTTGTTTTATGTGTTTTCTATGTTTGTATTTCTGCAAAATATTTTATGTGCTTTGTTGCTCTGTAATATATAATTTTATAATAGAGTGAAGCCAGTGGTGGTCTTCCAAGTAGTATTGTAGGCCCAGGTGGCCTCCACCAATCTGTCTGCCCAATGCTTTCTTCTTCTTCTAATCACTTTGGTTAGAATGCTTTTCAATGCTCAGTTGGTGACTTCCACTTGCCCATTAGCCTGTGGGTGGTAAGGAGGGGACTTTCTGTGCTTGATCTTATGTTGGCTTAACAAATTTTCAATCATGTAGGATGTAAATTGACTGCCTTGATAAATGACCAATTCTCTAGGGTATCCAAACTTATAAAACACATTCTCCCTCAAGAATTCAACCACCTTTTCTTATGTTGCTACCTTGATAGGTTTGGCTTCATCCCATTTCTTAAGTAGTTGGTGCACATAATGATGTACTTCTTCCGTCAGGATGGAGGGTCAATGGGCCCAATGAAATCCATGCCCCACTTGTTAAATGGCTTGAAAGTCACTTGAGGTTGCAGAGGCATTTCATCCCTTAGGGTATGCTTCCCCATCTTTTGGCACCAACCACACTGGCTAGTATACCTTTTTACAACTTGGTGGAGAGTGGGCTAGTAATAGCTAGCTTGTAGTACCTTGAATGTTGTCCTTCTGGATGCAAAACAACCCCCACAAGGCCCATCATGATAGGCCAAAAGGATGTCAAAAACCTCCCCCTTGACACATCTTCTCAGAATTTGATCTAGACCTAGCTTGAAGAGGTTGCCCCTAATCCAAGTGAATTGGGCGCTTTTTCTTATGATTCTGCTCTTTTCCTTGGAGAACAAATTTGAAGGGAACTTTGTAGATATGAATTAGTTTGCTATGTCAGTAAACCATGGAGAGAGAACTGAAATGGTGAATAAATGTTCATCTGGTAGCTAGTCATCAACCATTACTTCCTCCGCTACAGGCAAAGTCAATCTCGATAAAAAAAAATCTACAACTACATTCTCTTTTCCAGGCTTATCAATAATAGTTAGAACAAATTTTCATAATAAAAGTAACCATCTAATAATCTGGGAATTTACACGAGGTTTGTTCATCAAATGTTTAATTGCAGCATGGTCGATATGTACAAATGTCTGGTAACCAGTTATGTAATGCCTAAATTTATTCAATGAATGGACAATAACTAGGAGCTCTTTTTCAGTTAATGTGTAGTTTAACTCGACTTTCAACAGATTCTTGTTGATCAAGTAAATGGCATAAGGTATCTTGTCATGTATCTAGCCTAGAGCTGCTCCTATAGATTTGTGAGAGGCATCCACATGAATGTGAAAAGGAAGAGCCTAATTTGGGCCTGAGAGAATAGGTAAAGTATTCAACTTGTCCTTTAGGGTTTCCAGGGCCTCTTGGCAGCTTTTTGGCCATAAACATTTGGAGTCTTTGGCCAATAATCCAAGTAAGGGAGAAGTTAACTTGCTAAAATATTTTATAAATCTCCTATAGTATCCACGTAACCCTAAGAAACTTCTGAAATCCATCTACTTCTGTGGAGTAGGGACCCTTTTGATGATAGCTATCTTATTTGCGTTTACTTGTAGTCCTTCCTGGGATACTGAGTGACCTAGAACAGTCATCAAGAATTCAAATTTTTCAAGAGTAAGGATAAGTTCATTTCAATGCATTTATTTAACACCTTTCCCAGGTTAGAGAGAGCCTCCTGGAAATCACACCCATAGGGTTTGAAATCATCCATATAAATTTCTACTCCATCATGGACTAGCTTTGCAAAGATGCTTAGCACTGCTCTTTGGAAAGTAGCAGGGGCATTCCATAAACCAAAAAGAAGGACGCTATAAGAAAAAGTACCCTAGGAATAGGTGAAGGTGGTTTTATCCTGGTCCTATCGTCTGATCTGGATTTGGTTGTACCCGTTGAATCCATCCAAGAAAGAGAAGAACATTTTTCCTGTCAGGCCATATAATACTTGGTCAATGAAAGGTATATGAAAATGGGCCTTCTTTTTGGCTTTTCTTAGCTCTCAGCAATCCACACAGATTCTCCACTTTCCATTTTTCTTTGGAACCAACACTAGAAGAGACACCCACTCACCATCCAAGATGGGGTAAATGAATCCTTCATCCAACAACTTCTGTAGTTTTTCTTTGACTATATCCTTGATGGTTGGATTCATTCTCCTTTGGGGTTGGCAGACTGGCTTTCAACCTTCCTTGATGTAGATGTGGTGAGTACACACCGAAGGGTTCACTCCCTTCATTTCTTTGTAATTCCAAGCAAAGGCATCCAAATGCTCTCTTAACATGTTACATAAATCCTCTTCTTGGTGTATAGATAGAGAGGGTTTGATTTTGAATGCTCTTTCAAGGTCGAATTCTATTATCTTGACATGAATAGGGTTTGATTCAGCTGAGAATAGATCAATCTAATGGTTGTTTTTGGCTTCCTTCACTACTTCCTCCGGAGACATGGTGTTTGGAGTTTGATTTTGGAGCATGTGTTCAATCAAGTCATCTACATCAGGTTCTCCTCCTCCTATGGTAGTTTCTAGGGTATAGAATTGGGAGGAGCATACTTCATTTTCTTCCTCCTCTTTTATCCATAAAGGTAAGTCATGCTCTAGTTATGGTTGAGAAGGATGGTACATGACCACTTGCTTGGAAAAATGCCCATTTTTTATAGTCATATTTCCAGCTCTGTAGCTTATGTAGGCATCGGCAGTGGCTAACCAAGGCCTCCCAAGGATGAGAGGATAACCATTGAATTTGGTATTAGGATGGAGAACTAAGAAGTCAGCAGGGCCCAGGAATCAATGGAGACCATCACATCCTCAACAATTCTCCCAAGAGCTACTGTGGATCGGTCTGGAAGGTGTAAGACTGTCGTGGTCTTCCTTAATGATCCCTGGAGATTCAACTTGAACATAGTATCCTTAGTAATCACATTGATGGCTGCCCCAATATCAGTAAAGGTATGGGGAACAATGGTGCCATCGATGTGTACATCTACTACAAGATTCCCAGGATCTAGATACTTTGGGAAAATTACTTGCCACAACATTAAGTCAGACCACTGTCCAATGACATTAATGGTAGGCGTGTATTTCTTTTGCCTTCCTAGATGTTTGAAACACTTCTCTTTGATCAACTTGTTGTAAATGGGGGCATCTTCGATAGCTTAGAGAAGCGGTATTTTTACACGCAAATTTTTCAACTCACCCAGAAGTTCAGTCTCTTCTCGGGTGTGCTAGACTGGATGGGTTAACCATTCAGGAAAGGGGGGTATATTCACTCTAGGCACACTTTCTTCTCTTTCCTCCTCACTCTCCCTAGGTGGAGATGGAGGTTGGTTATTCAGGAGCACTATCCCGGACCTAAGATTAATTTCATGAATTTCCATAGTATAGGCAGGGTAGGATGTTTCTCCATTGTATACCTATTGTGCATGTATGTTGTTCGGGTTTGGGTTTGGTTGGGCAGGAATCTGAGGTTGTTTAGGTGGAGCAGGGTGTAGGAGCCATGGTTGAGATGGAGGTGAAGGAAATAAATCTGGATCTTGGTTGTATGGGGGTCTCCACCCCCTGGTTGGTGTATTCCACTAAGGCTATAGAGGAGTATATGGCTAAAATGGTTGGTTGGCTAATTGGGAATGGTAATGAGGTGAAAAAGACCAGGGAGAAGGTGTAGACCAAGAACGATGAGCAGGGGGCACCAAGGGGGAATGAACGCATTTTGATTAGGGTTGTGATATGAATAAGATGGCCCTTGCATGCCCTGCTAGTATGGTTGAGGTCCATGAGGCCTCCTTTGATTTGTGTAGCAGAGTTGTTCAGTCACCCCTTTGGTTCCCTGATACATATATTTTAATCCAAGCAGAGAAGGGCACTTGTCTGTGGAGTGGCTTTCCTCACAAACCGAGCAGATTTATATAAGATTTAATGGGCATTCATTCCTAGAGTGCCTCCTTGTTAATCTAAGGCAGAAGATGTCTAATTCTCTCTATGCTTCATCTTGCTTCCTTTTGATCTGCATAGTGTCTATTTTCAAAGAAATCATTTGCATCATTTCACTCTTAAAGTCTTCTAAAATGTTCCCGATTTCACTTTTTATGGATGTATTGGAAGAGAATGAATTGACCACTACTTTGCTAGCCCTACCCTTCTTTCTAGCTGCCCTAGAATGATTCTTGAAAATTGTCTTGATATCATCATAGGGTAATTGGTAGATGTCCCCTCCTGACAACATGTTTAAGGTTTATAGAAGGTCTTCCTTGATCCTCTTGAGAAGGACTAACTTATGTGATTTTGGATCAAGGGTGCACCTGACCCTTTTGTAGCTGATTTGGAACCTTTCCTCATAATCCTCTAAGGACTCATGTCCCAAGGTCATTCTAAAAAATTCCTCTTTGCTATCTTTAGACCTGTAGTAGTCCCTATACTTGTTATTGAAAGCTTGTTGCATCTGAGCCCATGTGGTGATATTGTCCACAGGTAAACCCATGAACTAGCGCAGGGTTGCATCCTTGAGAGTGGATGGGAATAATTTCAACTTCTGATCATTAGAGGTGTAGTCATAAGTTTTTCACATGACAACAAATTCAAACAAAAAATTGTCTAGATCTTCTAAGGTCAGGCCATGGTAGTGAGGAAGAGAAGAGGGGCTTATGTTTTTCATCTTAACATCCCCATTAGTTTCTCTGATGGGAAACTCACCCTCAACTCTTTCTATGTTTCCCCTTTCATTTCTATTTTCAACCATTGTGTCAGTTGGTGGAATGATTTCTTATTCCTCCCCTATAAGTTCTTCAAAAATCTTTGGTTGTTTGCCTAACAAGTCCTCTAGCTCACAACCACCAAAGAAGAGGGAAGGTTGGTTGTTTGAAGTGGTGGGGGTATTTGGTTGAAATTTTCCTAAGTTATCCCTTTTCCTGAGAGGCATGAAAGGAGTGTTTTTTTTTTTACTTTTAAACTACTTGAAGAATTGAAAGAAAACATAACTAAATTGCAACTATTTGTTGAATGGAACTAATTGCAAAATGAAAGAGATAAGAAAAGGAAGAAAGCAAGCAAAAATCACATCTACTCAGACACATCCACGACAAAGGCGCCAAAAAGTGATGAGCACTAGTATTGTAGCAAGGATGTTGCAACTCCTAAGGCTACCGACTTTACTTCTTAAACCTGAGGTTCGTACAAACTTGGAGGTGACAATGTTGTATACACAAATAGATGTAATTGGTCTACTCTTTGTCACTGTTGAGCTGGGATGATATATCTGTAGGGTTTCTGAAACTAAACTTCTATTAACTAGAAGAAGTCTGATTACCAACTTGGAGAGGGTAAATTTACCCTAATTGGGAGAAGAGAATTTTTTCCTATTGCAATAATAAAAGACTGAAAGAAATCCTTGCAAAATAAAAGTAACCATCTAATAATCATCAAAATGCTTGCAAAATAACATGAAATCCTATATCTACTTGCTAGCATACCTTTCTTGCAAAATAACCCTACTTTAACATGTGAGGTTTTAACTAATCTAAGCATGAAATTTGATCTAGAGAGTACTAACTGTTGTGTGCATAAATAAATATAAAAGGACTCTTTTTCTTTATCTTTTTGCTTGAAAAATGTAAATGCTAATCATTCTTTGTTCCTTGGCAGGGTAGACAAGTGTGGAGGAAGAGGAGTACAATGGTTTTAATGGCTTGGAGGTCAAGTAGGGTCCTAATCCTGGCTTTGGTGATGCTTTTTCTCAATTCATGCTCAAAACAAGCTACTATAGGTTTTCCTACAGGATGTCTACGTGAAGTACTAGTTCACCTACAAGATCCCCTGTTTTACTACAAGAACAAGCCAAAATATTAGGGAGTGGTCTAGGATTTGGGATGGAGCTTGGAAAAGGTGAATAAGGAGAGAATAAGTCATGGAAGAGGTAGGAACTTGCTCAGATCCCAAGCCAAACCTTTAAGATGGTTGGATTTTCTCAATGGAAATAACAAGTTTTCCTCATAAAACAAGAATTTGAATTGAGACCTTACTGAATTTTGGAAATCATGGGTGGATATGGCTTGGATGAGGATGATGAGATGATGTCTCCCTACAACGTAGAAACTCCTACAACAACACACATCATTGTTGGCATTTACACATAAATTCATCTAAGAACAAGAAGGGTTTATTCAAAATAGAAGAAAACAAAATTATCACTATTTATCTACTAAGTTCATTAATGGGAGTGCTTGAAACCAATGCAAAAGTAATATGAAATCAGTGCAAAGCCTAAGAGATCTAAATACCGACTGCAACTTATCCTATGAAACTGCAAGATAGTGACCTAATTATCAGGAAAACCCTAGATTACGCAAGAAAGCAAGAATTATGTATTTTTGGGCTGGATGGGAAGTGTTACTCAAGCCATGATTCCTGAAAGGGAAAAATGAGGTGAAAACCACTTGCTATCATCGTTTTTGGAATATCTTCTTATCACTATAATGCTATTGTTATAATTATCCACAAATGGAAGCAAACTAATTAGACCTATCAATACTTGCAAATTAACAACACCAAAATTAGTTTTTCAACTAACTATGAGTATAACCTAAGCATATATATACAACAAGAGGAACCTCTACTGCTAGGGATGGGCCCTAACCCAAGAGCTTCAACCCTTTGAGTCAACTCAGTGCTGGATCAAGGGAATGTTGCTCATTTTCATTAAAATATCAAAAATACACAAGAGTGCTTGGTTCCAATGCTTCAACTCGAAAACTGCTTAGCTATCTTGAACAAAAAAATATGAATCCTAATGAGGCTCTAGGATTGTTGATTTATATACCTAAAGCTACCAACAACTTCCTTAGATTTAGGGAGGCTTGGCTTCTAGTCTCGAGATCAACTGGTATTCAACTGTCACTAGCTTGGCTACCAATGAACCTCATGACTTGGCTTCTTGCAAATCCAACCTGATGAGATTTGATCGAGGAATCTTCGAGTGAGTGAGGAGTTAAGGAGGGAGATCATATCTACTAGAATCTCTCTTGCTTGTCTTCATTCAAGTTCCTGCACTTTAATTAGCCAAAATTTTCTCCAAAACCTGCAATCAATGCACATTAGACCACTAGACATGACATCTCATCTTTACTCTCCTCATTAAGCAAAACATAATTAAACCATGTAAAGAATGACGAGAAACATTGATTTTAGTAAGGTGGAGGTGCATTAAGGTCCATTTAATTTACCCATTGATGAGCCTCATGAACATGGTTTTCCTCTTATCTTTGCTATTTAATTTTATTTGGGCTTTTGGGATTTTTCGAGTATTTATGTACAAGCCAATGGATTTGGGTTTGATGGAGTTTGTGGGTTCATTATGTTTTAGTACAATAACCACTTATATAGATCATTTGTTTCAATTTAAGGGTTAAAAGGAGAATTGATGGTGTAGCATGGTTTTCCTCTTATCTTTGTTATCTTTGTTATTGGGGTTTTTGGATTTTTTGGAGTATTTATGTATAGGCCAAAGGATTTGGGTTTGATGGAGTTTGTGGGTTTGTTATGTTTTAGTGAAATAGGCACTTCTATATCTCATTTTTTCCAATTTAAGGGCTAAAAATATAATTGTGGTCATAACGTGGTTTTTCTCTTATCTCTGTTATCTAATTTTATTTGGATTTTTGGGGTTTTTAAAGTATTTATGTACAAGTCAAAGGATTTGGGTTTAATGGAGTTTTTTTATTCATTATGTTTTAGTGTAATAGCCACTTCTATATCTCAATTTTCTTCAATTTAAGGGTTAAAAGGAGAATTAAGGGTGTAACATGGTTTTCCTCTTATCTTTGTTGTCTAATTTTATTGGGGTTTTTGGGATTTTTCTAGTATTTATTTACAGGCCAAAGGATTTGGGTTTGATGGAGTTTGTGGGTTCGTTATGTTTTAGTTCAATAACCACTTCTATATCTAAATTTTGCTCAATTTCAGGGTTAAAAGGAGAATTAAGGGTGTAACATGGTATTCTTCTTGTCTTTGTTATCTAATTTTATTGAGTCTTTTGGATTTTTCCGAGTATATATGTACATGCCAATGGATTTCAGTTTTAATTGAGATTTTAGATGTTTTTAAAAACTAAGTTGGTTCCTAGCACCTTGGTTCTTTTTTTTGGGTTACCTTTTCCTGTAGATTTTTCAAATTATGAGAAAATATGTCGAGGACCACTCTACTTCTGACAACATGAGAAGTGGAATCCCTTTCATAAAATTGGGATTGTGAATGGTTCCAAAATTTTGGAATCAATTGTCTTACGAAATAAAAATTAATGCTTTTATTTCTTGATCAAATGTTGTCTTATACAAACAATAAAATAAATTCATAGGAATACAACTACCTACTAAGATGCAAGAAAATTTCAGAATGCAATGCGTAGAAATTCTAGTAGCCCTATGTGACCATGTGTTATATTCCTTATTTTTAGCTTTAATTTTGTTCCTGTCCATTGCATTGTAAGTTGTTTTAACATTTTTGTATTGTGTTTTTCCTGGTTCTAGTCTAATGTCTTATTTGCAAGACTACTTTTATTTCATTATGCATTGTTACTTGCATATGATTGCAATGCATATGTGCTCCATATGTGAATCAATACTTGTATTTGTATCTATTTGTTGGTATGTATTCCAACTAATTATATGTGTAATCAACCATGAATGTGAAGGAACACCTACAACTCTTTATGTGTAATTAACCATGAAAATATCTCTTTGTTTTTTTTGCCGGTATATGTATCCATGAATGTGTGTACTCATTACTTTGAGATGAAACTACAAAACAAGAACATGCGATCAAAGGCTAAGTAAAATAAATTGTAAGTAAGCCATAATTGACTAGAGTGTAAATTTAACTATTATATTAAACCATACGTTCAACTGTTTGTTGAATTGTATTAGAAAACACTACAGAATTGTATCCAAAATGGCAATGTAACATGCAAGGAAGCCTATCCTTACAAAATCCACATTGTGATGTGGTTACAAACAAAAATTTCATTCCAGTCCCTATGCTTGATGGCCTCCATTTCCTACATTTCCCAAACTTGTTGAGTTTCTTGCTTGAGAAAAGTTGTTGTCATATGCTCGAGTCAAGTTTTCTCCTTGTAGCCATGGAGGGACTTAGTAGTCGAAGTGTCCTATTGTGTTACTAATCCCAATAGTAAGTGGAGGTGTCCTATAATCATACATAGGATGTACACCTGCACTTGTAGGTGTATAGGAGGTGGGTGTAACCTCTGGCTTATAGAGGGGGACTTGGATGTTAATCAAGTCCTCGTATGATGGTGTATGATTTGCAATGTGGTCCAAAGTGTTGGACATCATCTTATTTGTCTCAAATTGGATTGCACCATAGTCTTCCCTATCTATCTCTCCTCCTCCTTTTTCTAACACTTGTTGAGCCTTTCTTTCCTCCCTCTCTTGCGTGCCAATTGTTTTTTATGTTTGTTTTCTTCCCTTGTTTTATGTATTTCAAGCCTTTCCTTTGCCCAAGATTTTGCTGCTGCAATCCTTACATCTCTCTTTTCCTTGGCCAACTCCTTTGTTTGTTTAGATTCCTGAATTTCAATCTTTTTACATTTAAACTCAAACAATAGGTTTATATATGCTTCAGAGGTGAGTAAATGAAAACTCCTCCATAAATGAAGATAGTCTATGGTTGATTGCCTTGATGAGGCCTTGACTCTCTTTACTGGTAGCTTTACAAACCTACCAAGTATTGGTTGCTTCATTGTCACATGCTCCTCAAGGCTTGAAACTTGCCTTTGAACCTCCGAGAAAATTGATTGATCCATATTGTTGTCTTCATCTAGTACTTCATTCTGAACCTACTTGCCTTATAGTGATCCATCGTCCAAAAAATAATGAAAGAATGCAGTGTTCAACATTGTTGGTTGTGAAGGCATGACCATGCTTTCTTCATTGCTGGATGACAAACTATATTTGTTTATATTCACCATGGCCTTTGCCACCCATGATAGTGGGGATACTCGAGTTGACATGCTCAATTGGTAGTTTTTTATTCTTGTTGCATTATCATTTGAAACCACATTTTCATTCTCATTTGCATGATCAACTGCCTCATATGGAATATCACATGCTGAATTGGTAGGTGGTTCAATGGGTGTGACAACCTCCATGTTATTGATAATTGTTTTGTGACTAAATTGTGTCTCACTTACATGTTCATTATCATCACCATAGAAATGTCATTGAGAAAGGGATATCATACCTTCAACATCAACAGATATTCTTGCCCATCCACATCTTATTGGGCATCAACCTGGTCATGTAAATCTCGTTCTTCTTGACCTTTCGCATCAAATTCCTAATTGCAACTAGTATCATGCATAACAGAATTAACATTCAGTGGTCAGATTCTATTCCTCATAAATCCAACCTTGATATTAGAAGGTGTGAGAGCCATTTTAAATGTTTTATTTGCAAGCTCAACTAACTCAAACCTTTTTACCTCCACCCTTGGATTCTTTCCCATTCATGAAGCTCACTTTTCCTTGAAATATATTTTCAAAGGCCCAACTACGCTGACATCAAGGGGTTGCAATTTGTGAGTGGTATGAGCTGGTAGTGTTAACAGGTCAATTCCAAAATTGTTGGTCTCTTCAATTTTTTTCACATACATGTGGCTTCCATGGTCATCTAAAATGATTAGGTGTCTATTTTAAGAAAATACACCACCTAATACAGATGCAACAAAGTGACAAGCCATTTCAATAATATTTCACTTGTCATCCATGCATGGGGATGTGCAGCCATGCATGCACCTTGTTCATAATTCTATATATAGTTTTTAAGTTGAGTTTTATCTTTGAATAGATACAAACTTGGGATTGAAGAACTAGTTACATTGACAAAACAAAGAATAATGATCCACTCCCTTCACTTGGGAAAAATTTTAGGCACAATTTTTCTCCCTCTCTTGGAAATTACCCATATGCCACAATTCCTTCCTTCCTGTAAGCTTGTTTCGTCAGAGTTGCATATATTGTTTGGGGCATAAGAGTGCTTTTCATATGCATAGGAAAGGGTGTCATGTAACTTAGACACAATTGCAGGGTGTATATTTAAAGCCCTATCTTTTTCAAGGCCCTCAGTTGTATGTAACACAAGGTTTGATGCATTTTCTAAACCCACTCCACCATGATTTTCTAGCAAACCCATCTTTGAAGGGGTTTGGCCTCCCTTAATAGATTTGAACTATTGTGGATTTGAGTTGTATCAACTTTAACCTATGTCCCAATTATGCCATCTCCTTACACCACACAACCACCTCAACCTCCTCCTCTTTAGTGATAACTGTAACACATCCTCTACGCTTTGTATGAGTGAGCCCATTAATCCAATAATATATGTTTGAGACAACAATCCCATGTTTCTTTGCAAATGCATGTACTGAATATACCCTAAACTCTATCTAATCAATTGTAGCTAGCATGTCTTCCTTTGTCCACCCTCTTATGACACATATCTTCTTCATTGAACTTCCAACTTGTATTGTGGTTGACAGTCGCTCTATGGTTGATTTTGGAACAAAATGATATGCAACCACATGGTCATTCTCAACATCAATGTTGGGAGCATTAGAAGCCTTCATATCATCTACCATTTTCTCATTTGATGAAGTGAATTGATGTTGGGCACCCCTGGTCCCTCTCCTCCTCCTATTCCTTTATGATATGCAACTGAAACTCATGCCATGGCTACAAAAACCTACATATCGTTAAAATTTATTTTTTATGAGTGAATGTTGTTTCAACAATAGAAACTTAGTCTTCTTTTGTATTAGTGAATTTGTTTAAAATGACAATTTGATTCACAATTTTTGTTAAATGGAATCTAAATGAGAGTGTTGCTATTTTTTTTAGAAAAAATGCATGAAAGTGTTCTTGTAAATTAAAGTGTGACTTTAAATGAAAGTGGTCCTTAATTGTTGAATTTTCTTGGAATGATCACAATTATGAAGAGACTGTTAATTTTTGAATGTTTAATTTATCTATGCAATTTCACACACACTAGTTTCATACTGTAAATTAATGGAATATTAAAACTGGAACCCAAGCTTAGTAGGAAATAGAAAGGTAAAATTTAAAGTGTTCAAACTTGACTAAACTCTACACAATCTCTAATGGTATGTCTCCAGCGAATAAGTAGAATGAAAGTTTGAAATGTGGTTTAGTACGGGTTGATGTTGTTTTATAGTTTTTTGCTATTGAATTTGATTGATAGGGAGGATTGACATATATTGTCATCTTTCAAATTCAAATACGTGTTGTGGATTGATTTGGATGTGATCCAATGGCTAATAAACTCTAGTGGTTGATTCTTGTGCTTGCATGTGTGTAATTCTTGAATTTAATGGGTTGCTGTCATTTATTGCTTTCAGTCGGTTTAGTTGATGAACATATATACATATTACCTATTCTCTCCTTTAGTGGAGATCTATTGGGGTTGGTCTGATGTGATAAGTGTACTCCTGAATAAGATTAGATGGAATGTTTGCAAGTTAATTTTGTTAGTTGTGACATAATGTTTTGTTAAATTTTGATAAATTGACTCATTTTAAACATAATCTAATAATTTTTATAATTTATAATTTAATATTTATATTTAAATTATAAATATTTTTTTTTCATATTTTGGTGGGTGTGTACCAGTACTATAAAAGTTACTACTAGTCCCTGCACAGCACAAGTACAAAAGCCTCTCCCCTAATTGAAATGTCGAAACAAATTATTTCAGTCTTCCTTTTCGAGGCCACCATCCCTCTCATATCATGTCTTAAATTTAGCAGCAATGCCGGAGAACCCCCGATTCATGGCGACCAAGCGGTTGGTTTCGGTCTTCCCTCTACTACGGACTCTCCTCTTATCACGCCCTAAATTGAGCAGCAATGCTGGACAGACCCAATTCGTGGTATGCTTTCAGACAAAATTTTATAAATCTGTTCACAAATGTATATTGTATCCAACAACAAAATGGCAATGACAGCGCAGGTGCAAACTAAAGTCTTAATCGGAGATTCTGTAAATGCATATGGTAAATGTAACGATTGCAACCAATTTCTCCAAAATTTTAATAAAATTACAAAATAAATTTAAAAAGCCTTGTTCTGTCTATTAGATTTAAGAATTTTATTTACAAAACCATATATTTATGAGAAACTATTTTCAGTATATGTTAGTAATCGCCTTTTTCCTCAAGAACCAAAGTAGCCCCGTAGAGCCAATACATTTGTACGCTTATTCGTTCCAGCACCTGCAAACCATGAAATTTTATAATGTGACCTGTGATCCATCCTTAGCCAAGCTCCGCAACTGCATCGCCCTCACAGTGTTACTCCATAGCCAAGCTCCGCCCTCGTTGTGCTAATCCATAGCAAAGCTCTGCAACCGCATCACCCTTACTGTGCTACTCCATCAAAGTATCGTGCAAGAAAAATAATATGTGGAGGAGAATTTTGAATTTGAAGGTCCTTAATTTTTTGTGCCAATTCCATGTGTGTCCAACCAAGTACCGATCTTATAAGTGATCATGTAGATGTCGTAATTCTCAAATATAAGGCCATTCCTAACCTTCCATATCTCCTAGAAGATGTAGAGTGGTAAGGAATGTAGTCGGTCCTCCATTCCATCAACCATTTGAGGCACTGTTCTATGGAGAAGAAAAGTCTCTATGGAATATTTCGTTGAAGTATATTGAATCTCCAGACGCTAAAAAAAAAATGGGACATTCCAAGAGGTGTGTGTTTGCCTTCAATGTAGATTTACAAAGTGCACATCTACGAGGACGACGGTGCATGCCTCTTTTCTTTGTAGGTTCTCTCCGGTCAAACATTTACTATGCCAAACCAAACAAGTGTACAGAACCATTTTTGTATAGAAACCTCTACCATGAATTAATATTACTTCGGAGTTTAGCTCATTTTCTTAATTGTTTAAACTTGATTAACAATAACATATGGAATAACAAAATCTATTAGATATGAAAACCTCTTCAGTATCGAGCTTTCATTGTTTATTAACATTTATTTAGTCACAATCGAGAAATATTATATAATTATATATATTCTTTTTTTCAAATTTTAGGGGAAGGATTAAAAGTGAGAATGTATACATAAGTTCAGTTTTGTTGATTTTTGTAAACTTTAGTTTGAAACAAATAATTGGTGCAAAGTCATTGTTCCAAATTTTAGGGGAGAGATTGAGGGTGAGAGCTACATGTGGGGATTAAAACTATCTCATAAGGAACCACACACAATTCTAATCATAACATTCGACAAGTCGCAAATTGTTTTCTTTCATTCAATACTGAAATTGACCTTAACCTAAGTTCAAACTCAATATATACCTAAAAGGTATAAATAACTTATAAATAAAAAAATGTGTAATGTATATCATACGTTGAAATTGAAAGAGATAGCTTTCGAGAATAATAGAGTTAACAATAGCAATGTTATATAAACTAGCACAACCACATTTGCCAATGTGGTTGATATACACCCATAGGCATATATCGACCATATTAATAATTTTCAAGTATGTCTTGTTAAAAACTAGCTATTTTTTTATGATTAATAACTATATAAATAATGAGAACCATATTATTGTATATTTATATATTAATGATTCTTATATTGATATTATATTATATATCTATAAATAATATCTTATATATAAATAATATAATATATTAATAGTTATTTTCAAAACTATAATATAATCAACATATACATAATATAACATTAGTTATTATTAAATAATATCTTTTATCTCTCACTATATATTTTTGCTGTTAAATATATATTATATATTTATTAATATTAATCTCAATTTATTTTATGTATATAGTTGAAATGTATTTAATAAAATAGATTAATATATTAAATTAAAATTATAATATAGCATAACTTATATAATTAAATATAATATAGAAATTTACAGACACACACATATATAAATAAAAATTCAATATCATTTACAATGAATTAACTAAACGGCATTAATATTTATAAAAATCTTGGATTAATAAACCTAAGGGATTAATAATATAATAAACGAGATGGATTAATAGTATAAACCCTAAGATTAATATTATAAGTGAAGGAGATTATAAACCGTGTGATTAATATCAAACAACGCGATTAATATTATAAACCTTAAGATTATTGTATCAAATCTCGGATTAATATTATAAACCATAATATATTATTGTATATAACACATATTAAGATTATAAACTAAATGGATTATTGATATTATAAACTCAAGGGACTAATAATATTATAAAGTTAAAGGATTAATAAAGTCAAGGGATTAA